>CM073779.1:49420125-49685278 GCA_037158775.1 Hetaerina titia | reverse complement strand
TTAAAAGTTGGGGAATTGGGTTTGGCTTCGCGGTCGCCACCCGGAAATGTAAGATTAGCTATTCAGATTCTAGCGCAACATCTCCCGGTGTGTGATTCGGAAAATTAAATATTTAGCGACTCAATTTCCAAACCGACTCGCTGAGTTTTTTTTTCATTATATTTAAACTGTTTGTCAAGCGTTTATTTCGTCACCCAATTCGAATTGATAGGCACCCTCACTGATTCGGTCTTTGGGCACTCAGAATGGGAGTCGATATCGACGGACCCCCAAAAACATGCCCCCCCACCTTAATAATTTCATCGACCGAGAAGGTGATTACCATTCGGAGCCCTCTTGATGCGCTTCGTTTGACAATTTATTGTGTTTACTCGGATCTTAATCGCTTCTCTGTAAGGCTCACCTTAATCAGCCCATCGACAAAATCCCGCCGAGGTGTGTAATCCACGTGTCAACACGAGATTATAATGAACTCGACGCCCACAGGTTTTAAAGAGTTTTGTGCGCCGCAAATTAAGGTGTTGCCCGCCGCCGTTTTTCGAGGCAACAATCATTTCGCCGTCGCGAGTGATTTATCACCCGCTGTGCCGATGCCCGCACCTGATTGGCCGATCGGAAAATCTTCGGCAAATCCGAGAGAGGTGGTTGCGGGGGGCGGGGGGGGCGAGGGAATCGCTCGGCCCCGGCACTGCCCAAACGCCGCTTCCCCACCCGCTCCCCGCAAAAGCCCCATCCGTCTCTGTCCACGTACCTAGCCATTCCCCCGGAACGGCTGAACCTTCTAAATCCGCCACTTTAACACGGGTTAACTCCTCTGCCCCCCCTCCCACTCCTCCTCCTTCCGGACCACCATGTCCCCCCCGTCCGCTTAGTATTCCCCCCCCGGCGGTCCTCTCCCGTCCCCGGGATCATCGCCTGCCTCCGAACGGAACGCGGGCGCATCAATATGACAAAGTGCCCCCGGGTCCTAATCCCCGGTGATAGTCAAGACCCCCTCCGCCCCACCCTCTCTCTCCGCCCCCCTCCCACTTGGCTTGCCCCGCATCCACTGCCACCCCATCTCTCTCTCTCTCTCACGCCGTCGGAGGTGCGATAATTGGTTCAGCTGGTGCGGAGGCTGTGCACTCATCAATAGCTCGTTGGAGCTGTGAGGGCAACCTGCCTTCCTCGACCGCGCCCCCCACTTCCCCCTTCGTCTCAACACATTCCCAGGCCTCTCCCCTCACGATTCAGGGGACGGAGTGGGGGCCGCGGGAGGGGATTTGCAGAGTTTTTTTTCCGTTTGGAGGGGGGGGGGGCACGAAAACTGTAAACTCTTCCTCTTCCCCGTCACCCCCCCCCCCCGTAGCTTGTTACTCGCAAATGGCTTGTGGGAATTTATCGTGATGCAAGCCCGCGCCTTCGCCCGGGCTTCCCCCGGTGGATTTTCTTCGGCTTGCTCTGAGGTTTTGAGAGATATGCCGTAAGGGATTCTCCGCGAGCGGGGGGGGGGCGCGTTTGTTTAGGATTTTTCCTCCCCGGCTGCTGCGTCGGGAGAGGGTGAGCGGAGGGCACGGGTGTGGGTGGGTGTAAGGAACGTAGTCTTGCTGGAGTGGGAAGGAAATTCATTACTCCCTCCCTCTCGCGCGTGCACAGGTGCCGAATTTTCAAATCCGGCACGGCCTCAGTTTGCTGGGCCATTATAGGATGTCTGACCCACTGCCTCTATTGTGCGCGTTCAATTATCGTGCGACGAGGGAGAGTGGGGTGGCTGGAGGGGGTCCGGGACCATTTACATATGGCGAAAGTGGATGAGAGGCGGCGGGGTCGCGGGCATGACATCATATATCCCCTACTACTATGAGAAACTCTCAAGATGGCTCGGGTATTCTTCGCCTTGATTTTATGGTCAGTGTGGTTCCGAATGGCAATATCCGAGGCGGGAATGTCCACTCGAGCTAGAATGCTCGGGTATAAATGAGGCCAAGCCCTTCTAGTCCATGGAAGTAGAGCGGAAATAAGGAAGCACGTTAAAATAATATGAATTTTCAATGGGAAACATCCGGTGATGAGTAATGAGATTGTCTTATATTTCTAATCCACCATGCCTCTAGGGGCATATTTAAGAGATCCATTACATTCGCGAGGAAAAGATCATGGAAATAATAGAGTTGGAGCCATGTGTGCTATAATTGAAGGTTCGATTAGTATAAATATTAAAGTAACTAATAAGAAATGTCCTTAGGCTAAAATATAACGTTATTATTTGTCTCTTATTTTCCATTTAAACTGTTTTTCGATAGATCTTCAGGGGCTATTTCACTAAAGAGAATTTGCTTTTGATTGATTGTGGTGTTAAAAGTACGAGCACATCCCTTCAGTTCATGCTGTCTGTGTGTATGTGTATACGCATATATATATATATATATATATATATATATATATATATATATATATATATATATATATATATATATATATATATATATATATATAACTTTTGGACGGCACAATAGAACACAGAATAAAACAGATAACACGTAAAAGGACACTCACACTGTAGATGATCTAAGCTTTCGGCCTACTCCGAGGCCTTCTTCAGGTCAGACTCATATATATATATATATATATATATATATATATATATATATATATATATATACACTTTTTTGGAAAACCCACAAACGTGTAATGTAAATTCACTGATAAGTCATAACAAACACAGAAACCAAAACACAAAAGAGGAAAAACTCACTGGTTCTCGAATTTTCGGTGGTCCCACCACCTTTCTCAAGAGGAATTAGGAACAGAACTATTCTGTTCCTAATTCCTCTTGAGATATATACTATACTATATATATATATATATATATATATATATATATATATATATATATATATATATATATATATATATATATATATAAAACCATAAACACAGTAATCAACCCGAAGGTCGGTTTAGTAGGTGATGGTAGCCTATTAGTAGTCGGTTTAGTAGGTAGCTCGCCCATGTACCAAGCCCTATACGGCGTGTGAATATTCACACATCAGGGTAGGGGGGCCAGTTCCTTTCCCTGTGCCGGTTATGGTTTCCCAGGAAGATCTGGTACCCGAAAAATCAACTAGCTTGGGTGGAGCTGCAAAGTGCCTTGCCCGGTAATCGAACCCGGGACCCTCCGGTCAGCAGTCCAACGCTCTACCCGCTAGACCACCGCGACCCGCATATATATATATATATATATATATATATATATATATATATATATATATATTAAACACACAGAAACATAAAAGAAGGACACTTACAGTAGATATTTACGTTTCGACGGCACGGCCGTCGTCATCTGATTCTGATGACGACGGCCGTGCCGTCGAAACGTAAATGTCTACTGTAAGTGTCCTTCTTTTATGTTTCTGTGTGTTTAATATTTATTAACCTAGTGTTTGCGTGTTTGTGCGTCGCCGGAGTGCGTCATTTTCAAGATCAGACATATATATATATATATATATATATATATATATATATATATATATATATATAAGTAATTTTGGCAGTTAAATGACAGAACTCCGAAACGTAAATAATAATCCTGGTGCAAATTTCAGTTTGATACATAAGGTAAAAATGAATTAAAATGGTAGCACTAGACCTTGTTCCACGATAATGCCATTATCATCATAACTCTGGTTATGAAAAGCAGGGAGAAAATTTAATTTCAATTGCTGTGTTTGCTCATAGAGTAGTTTTCCCAAAGTTTCTTTTGATGTGGAAAATTGACCCACACCCTGTTTACATGTAATTTATATAAATTTATTTAATAAGATGAAAATAAATTTTATACTTGATTTCATTCGTTCAGGAACCTATTTGAAATGGTAGCAGTAATATATTTAACCTTTTTTAGTCGTTGGGCCTAAAATCTGCAGCATTTATAGGCATCATTCAATGGAAAGATTTGACGTAGCTCACTACCTGATTATTCAATTTTCTTCCCTAGTCAGGCTTTTTGTAGTTATTTTTTGAATTGCCGCCAAGGTAGATGGTACAGAATTTTGCCAATGTATGGGGTGTTATACTCGTATTGCCTTTAACTAAAATGTTTTGCCCACGGCGGTATTTCCGGGTCAATAGAATTTTATTTTTACCCGATGTGTCATGTCCGAGGGGAGCGTTCAGGGTTAGATTTTGTGGAAAAAATCAGAGAGGTTTATACTTCTATTTGAATTCGATACTTTGTTTGGCTTAAGGGCAATGCCTAATGCATTCTGAATTGATCTCTTATGTCTGTGTTCAAAACTGTTGAATTCTACAATGTTTTTGTTCTAGGAAGGAATAAGGTAGGGTTTTCATTGCACTGACATTTCACTGGAATGGAGAGCATAAAGAATGGCGGGGATACATATAAATAAAAGTAATCGATAGATCAAAGAAACGGTTTAGTGAAATTATGAATTTTTCAAATTTGTTGTGATTCAATCAGGGAAAAACGATTTACATATTGAATGTTTCAAGTCGACAGTACTGATCTTTCATTTTAAATGTTTTATTTCTTTTTCACTTCTTGTCATTCTTCCTTCAAGTGTAGGAGGTAATTTTCTTTTCGTTTGTTCGGCTTCTAATGAACCAATTGATGCACTTCCTGCGAAATTCTCGGCCGGGAGTCTTCCTTATGCTTGGCTTAACTGTTTCCAGGCGTGAACGGACCTCCTCTCCTCGGTCATGTGATAATTTCGCCACTCACTATTTCATCGAAGCCGTTTCTAACGTGTTCTCATCCCCGTGCCAACCAAGTTATTTCGCCCAAGGCATAGGAACTCCAAACGTGGGCAGTCGCATGTCATGTGGCCGCGACCAAAACTCACTGACTTCCCCTAGCATGTCCACCGCCGTCCCTTTCACCCAGCCGGGTCCATCCCCCCACCCTCGCCCATCCCCCCTCACGATCCCCTCTCCTTGTCACTCCTTTCCCCGCACACCTCCCCATCGCATTCGTCTCACGCCCTCGATGTGTCGCTGGGAAACCTAGGGTCTACCCGACCACCCGCGCCAGAGGGGTCTACATCTACTGTGAATTTCGGCGATGGGTGGGGGAAGGAATTGATTCATATCCGAATTGGATACTACTGCGTTCGTTCGCCTATTTAGTAAGTGTGTGTAAAGGGGAGAAAAGTAGTACGGATATTAAAAAAAAATTTGCGTGAGGGAAAGAAGAATTTGCAAAGAGGACTTAGGTGTATAAATGGGCAACGAGCATTAATGTAGGGGAAAGATTAATGTAAACTTGTGCATGGAGCGTGCAGTGTTGCACGGATCAGAAAATTGGTCTTTGAGGGTCGGAGGATTTTGAGATTGTGATCTGGAGGTAGAAGAAAAAGTGAAATGGACGGAAGCAAGACGATGGAAGAAGTTCTAGTCGTTGTAGGGAGAGAAGAAGAAAGACGGTTGGAAAATGGATGCAGGAGATATTGGGCGCAGGAAGGTGTAAAGGCGGGGGGCGTTGTGACACCAGTCACAGTTAATGGGGGGAGAAATGAAAACTTTGATCAGTGGTGTGTTTTAATACGCCAGTAATACGTTCTACTCGTGTCGTGCTCAGGAATAGTGCGAGAGAAAATCTATTCTGTGAATTCGTCCGTCATGCAGTCTCTCTCTCGTATTTTTTTCGCAAAAATAGGGGGCCAGTTTTGTTTCGCGGGGTCATAAATAATCTACTCGACGTCACCAATAAGCCAGGTAACATCCAGTGCTCTTGCGTTACGATTTATTTCTAGAGAGTTCCGCCCTTAGGTATTTGTCGACGTTTTGTCTACTTAGAAGCAGTTTTTCTCTAGACGGACAACTTTACTCTGTATTTTTTTCAGTTTTTGGATAATGTTTCCGGAGATTAATCCCCAATTGGCAGTAGAATATTCGATGTGTAGCCTATACTTGAGAGGTAAACGTCCCTAAGTAGAATAATAGAATCTAGGATCGCTGAGATTTAAACCAAGTCGTTGGTATAAGGAGTGCAATATATTTAACCAACACATCAACCCGATCCCCACCGTGATATTAAAATTTATACACATATGATATCGTTGAAGTAACACGGAAGTGTTGAATAAAAAACAACTTGGACAGCAACAAACAATATAAGAATACATAAAAGGAACACTCGCACGTTTTTCTTAATAATTTCGTCTTCAGAAGATACATTAGTATTGACTACTATATATATATATATATATATATATATATATATATATATATATATATATATATATATATATATATATATAGATTATATCATATTAATGTATTGCCTTAGTAATACTGTTGCATCATACAGGTTGCCTATATCGAGACCATGGCTGAGACCCTTAAACCGTGCGCTCTTTGTTGCCTTTGTCGGAGTGGACTTATGTCGTCGTATAGTTTATTCTCAATCCTTCCCATTGCCAAAATTCCTCCCTGGTGCTAGAAAATATCCACCTTGGTGCAAATTGCCTCACCTCTCAATGGTTACCCCTGGGCTACTTCCGTGTCACGTTTTAAAAAAAGGTTCCCTCTACCCCTAGTATATCCGATCTCAATTCTCAGGATTGCCAGGGTGTGTTGCGGGTGGACAGCATTTTCGGCGCCTCGGGAAGAGCGAATCGAGCGGACGTCAAGCGGCGCCTCGCCGGCCCCGTGACTCGTGGCGTCACGGGCGGTGCAAATGACGAGAAAGCAATTTTACCAGACAATCGGAGAATTAAATCAAGCGCCAATGCCGTGTGTTTCGCGGCAACGGTGGGTAATTTTGGATCGGTAAAAAGGCCCCGGTCATTGGCGGTCCGTTCATTCACGGAAGGCGTCCGGAAATTCACGGTTTTACGTCCCATCCGACGGTTGTCGTGCCCCGTGAGGCATGACCTCCACACGGCTGCTCAGCTGAGGTCTGAATCCCGCGAAATAGTCGATCGCCGGAGGTCGGGATATACAGACCCGGCCCCTCTGCCCGGGAAGCCGGGACGCCAGCCGCCGCACGCCCCTCAACGGATGCTGACGGGGGGCGATCCGGGACAGGAGGAGGATTAACTGAGGATGTGTGAGGGGATATTGAGGGGAGGGTGGTACTTACTACTGCCCCTCACGTCCCGCGCCCACATATTGGCAAACTTGTGTCCACTTCCGAGAATTAATATCAGATGGGGAGCGTACGGGTCTGGGTGGGAGTGAGGAAATGTTCGGTGAGGGGCGCGGGTGTCGGGGGGCCTCCGCGGGGAAGAGGAATCGGAGACAAAGGGAGGTTTCGCCCCTTCCGTAAAGGACAGGCTGTAAGCCCGTTGTAGTCCGCCAAGTTGGTGGAGCCTCGCGCGGGTGGAGAAGGTGGAATCCAGAAAAGTTAGCGAAAGGGCACTTTTCCACCCGATGAAATAATTGCGACAGTATCACCTACATAAGACGTCTTCTAGCAGCATTCTGAAAATCGGAACCCGCAAAGTCTCACTCCTCATCGGCCAACTTTCCCAATGCACGAATACATTTGCAAGAAAACAAAAATGCTTTGTTTTGTGATATAATGCTAAGACGCAATAAGATAACTAGATGTAGATCCATATAATTGTCACCATATACGTAGTTATGTGGTAGCTAAGCGGCGGTGGCTATTGGATGAATACCCGAAGGTCCCAGTTTGCAATGCAGAGAAGAGTGATACCCCCTATTGTTCGTTCACAGACTTAGTAATATGTATCAGATACAGCTATAATTGGAGGCACAGTGTCTCAAACTGGCCTGCCTGTAGAGTAGTTATCCATGGTGCATACCATTTACGCTAGTACGATCTACCACAAACCTATCCTCTGATCTGTGGTTTGATGTTCATTTGAAGCAAGCTAAGGTTCAGGAGATAAGATGATTCGAACAATACCCAGTGAACGGTGCAATGTCGCTTTCAGAAGTTATTACAGTAGGAAATAGTAAAGATTAAGTAAGTCTTGTTTCCAAAAGACGTGCCATCATATCGTATTCTCCTTACGTACATACGGGTAGACGCAGTCATATACGTGTATGCTATCACCGAATAATGTACATCACACCAATGTTCACCATTTACACTAATTCCTAATTGTTGAGTTTCACTCTTTCGTGTCGGTTTGAAGGTGAAGGTGTACATGTTCAGTATTTTAGGATCATCAACAATGCAAGTCATTTTATTTTATGCGTGTGCTCCTCGAATAAGATGGCATCGTCTCTTGTTCTTTAAGTTGTTCGGAAAAATGATATTCATCGTCCGCATGTGTTCGAAGGACTGGTGCGTGAAGTGGGAGTGCCACTTGGCATTAATTTCCATTTATTCTCTTGAAGCACTTACCAACAGTGTCATTTGCATGGTTGATCCGTCTCTTATATTTTGTGCTTGTATAAGATGACGATTGCGATCCCTATTTCCCGAAAGATACATTGCGAACACTAAATCTAAAAATGCTTAAAGCCTACCCAGTCATCTACCGATCTGACCATCGAACAGTCGGATTGTTATTTGTGAATTTCGTGTGAGCGTGAACGAGTTAATCATGGATTGCCCGCTTTAAATATTTTTCACCATCCATATGTCTCTCAGAAATAACTATCACGCCTACATTGGTCATACACATGTGATAAGTACGTAAAATTCCAAGTTATTCTACAAGTGTAGTGAATAATTTTCAATATAAATTTATTAACCGCATTAAAATCGTGCATGGCCTGTTTTGAATCCGAATAAAAGTATTCTTCTTATATTTTATCATGGGAATGATGTATGAAACACGTATTAGTTCACGTTGCCTTAAAATATTTAAGGGTTTTTTTCTGGCATTTTTCATCATAAATTGCGTCACTTATTGTGTTGGAAACACTCCTCACATGAGTGATCGTTATCAAATAATTTCTCTTCCTCCGGCATTTTCAAAAGAAGAATTTAATACGTAGATGGCATGATGCACCAGGAGCCGAAGTAGCCAGTGGTGTTGAAGTAACGCTTTCCGTTTTACTGTTTTGCAAGCTGCTTACCTTTGGCAGGGATCTTTCAAAACCTTTCCACTGCACGGTAGAATACCTTTGATGATGAACGCCCCTCCCCCTACATCTTCCATCTGACATATTTTGCGGAGCGTTCGCTTGCAGTACGATGCATGCTCGGTATTCATCGCTCCGGTAAGCCACGTAACCGGGCGGTGAAGCACGCCAAGCGTACCCTAATCTCTGGGAGATTGGCCTCGCAAAGCCTCCCTTCCCTCCCGTCTCGTCCCCCCGCTTCCCCGCGTCCCACGCCAGATCCCCCCCACCCTCCCTCCGCGAGGGATACGTTTTCTTTCTTCGCGTTGCACTCGCCTCGCCCCCTCCACCTTCCGCCGCCCGCCCCGGCCGATCGAAAGCACTCGGCTCTCCTCCCGTTTATGTCCCGGGCCCGCCCACCACTTCCCGCCGGCACTCACCCTCGGCCCCTCCCCTTCTCATCCTGCCCTTTCGACGTTTATGGCGACCGTAAAAGTTCTGCAAATATTCAGTAGTCACAAATGAAGAGATTTCCGAACTAGGCGCGCATAAAAGTAAATCCCACCACTCGGACGGAAAATAGTAAGAAAGGAAGGAGAGGAAAAGGGAAGAGAATGGAAAATAATTTGAAATTACGTTAATCGCCTCCGAAGTTTCTTGTCCCGCCGACGTATAGTTTTTTCTTTAAACTTCCCCGATTTCCTCCCGAATGATCTTCGTTGGGAGACGGAAATCGACGATGAGATGACCAATAATTTTACGTGTCTAGAGTGGTGGGCATCCATCTCTCTGTGGCCAACACTTTCCACATCCGGCGTTGCCAACAGCTGGTGAAAATCTCGTAATCCCGTCAAGTTTTGCGAATTTATTGTTAGTCATGGGAAGTTGATAAATTATGGAGCTGAGTTATGCATGGATGCATCGTCATTTTTTAAGGTTTTCGGAATCAAAATCTCTCCGCATAACTATGCCGGTAATATTTTCTTATATGTAAATAATGTGTATTTCAATTCGAAGAAGCTTTACAGACCTCCAATGTTTCCTTCCTAATGCGCACTCACTCCCTTATAGCCTTTCGTCTCTCATCACTCCTAACTTGGTTTACGTGTTCGTACCTTGTTTTCCTTCGCCTCGCTTTCCTAATTGTTTTCTTCCTCACGAATCCCTTACGTCATAAGGCTTGTCCCATCCTTCTGCTTCTTCATATCTTATTGCAAATGACCATTTGATCTTTAACATCCGCCCCCAACGCCAGGTTCCGAATACTTCCTTTCTCCCTGGTTTGCTTGCCCAATGACCTGCGTTCCCGATCCATAGAGGGTCATACTATTCACAGATGTTCCCGTCATGTTTGTGATTTACTTATTTATGAGCCGCCTCTTCGTGGTGAACGCTCTCTTGAGGCACGATAATCTTCGAAAGGCATCCATTGAAATCCTTCTAATCTGTGTTACTTGAGATTCCAATTGTACAATCCATCTCATCCTAACACCTACCTCCTGTAATGTAATATTTGTCTGCATCTTCTGTCTTCTGCATTCTGGAAATCTAGTGTTCTTTAGGCATGCTTTGATATCATGTCTCTGAATCACTTACCACCTACCTTACCAGAATATCCATAAAGCTACATTGGGAACTATAAGGAAAGTCTTCAATTCCATCGAGAAATGCCCTACATATTGTCATATTAAAACACCAGGCCTTTACTCTCAGATTGTAAATAATTGAATTTGTTTTATGAAGTCTTCTAACAAGAAAGAAAAATAGGGAAGAGATGGCCACAAATATTGTTCATCATACAATTTGAGATATCTATGCGTAGCTTTGTTGACATCTGAAATTAAGAGATTCCCTTGGGGATTTATTGATATGCGTGGCTATTCAGAATTGAAATAGTGTGAAAGTAATTATTTGGGGAGAATCGAAACGGAGTATCATTTCTAATGGGAAGACGTGATTTCGTCTAAGCACGTATTTCCAATATTCACACCCTCTCCACTTCAAGATTGATTCCATCTCTTGGATGCCTTTGAATAACATGATACAATGGCTTGTTTCAAATTCATTCTCATCTTTGCCCGCACAATTCTTCACGCTTTCTTCGTCTTTACGTTTTTAATGGAATCATGATTTGCTCGCCGTACCGCGTGTTATGTTTTTTTTCGTATGGAAGCTGTCATCTTTATTTATTGTACATCATACTTCTGACTTCCATGCCATTAACCTCGTGTAATTAAGCCGCAAAGAATGATAATAACTCTAGGGGAATCCATTATTTGAACTCTTTTTCCTTGCCGGGTGCAAGTCTTCATGACTAATTTACACTGGGTGACTTAAACACCAATTCTTAATAGCCTGGAAGAAGGGTTATTTTAGCTATGTAATTTTGTTTCGCCTAGCCATTTCTTTGTATTCCTCTTACAATCAGTGTCCTTCAGTCATTTTAAACATTGTTGCGGTTAGATCAATATACTGGGGCGTTACTTTGTGGAAATTACTAATATTGGGTAAAAATGACAGCATCCATTCCACTCACACACACACACATATACATATACTCGTATATGTGTGTGTTTATATATATATATATATATATATATATATATATATATATATATATATATATATATATATTATTAGGTAGTCTACCGGTTAAGGTAGATTTTTTGGATTGACACAACCATCAAATAAATATTTTGTAACTCCAAACAAAACCCAATCTAGCAACCTACTCTACATCAGGTCCCTCTTCATTTCTGTGTACTTCTTTCCTCCCTTCATCCCATCCAACATCCCTATCCTGTTCGTGCCCTTTCCTCGTTTGCCTAACATTCTCCCCTCTATTACCTTCTTTAACATCCCACTACCGCTCAATACACCTTTCATCCATCTTTCCTGCTTCCATAGGATTTCTCTCAACAAACCCACCCACCCACCATCTCCAGTACTTCCTCATTTGTTTTCCTTTCAGTCCATTTCACCTTCTCCATCCTTCTCCACACCCACATTTCAAAAGCCTCCAATCTACGTCTATCTTCCTGCTTCAATGACCACGTTTCCGCACGGTACATAGCTACACTCCATATCAGAGTTTTTACGAGTATTTTCTTAACCTCCCTACTCAACGTCCCCGTCATCAACTCCCTCCTCTTCGAGATAGCCTCCTTGCCTAGCGCAATTCTTCTCCTTACGTCCCTACTACTTTGACCGTGTTGGTCCAAGACACTTCCGAGATACGTAAACTGTTCTACCTGCTCTATTTTTTCCCCGCCTATTTTAATGTTTAGCTTAGCTTTCTTCTTCCTGGAAAAAATATAAATGTATATAATATTTGGACGGCACAATAGAACACAGAATAAAATGGATAACACGTAAAAGAACACTCATATTGTAGATTGTTTAAGCTTTCGGCCTACTCCTAGGCCTTCGTCAGTTTTACGTGTCATCTATTTTATTCTGTGTTCTATTGTGCCGTCCAAATGTTATGTTGCTCTTGTGAGTACTTCCACATATCATATATTTATATATAATATATATTTCTTTCTTTCCCTCTTTATCTATATTACAGTAACATGTATCAAAACTACATTATGAGTACCTGATGATGGCTATATTTTACGAAAATATATTGCAAAATTAAAATATGCTAGTAGATATCGATTTAGCCAATTAGTTATCGGTTATCGTGTTACATATTTTCAGCAACGTAAGAAAGTCCTAGATTGCATAGCATCGAATAACTAACGCAAAAGCAAGAAGATTGAAGAGGTCATCAGATAGAAAAGTGCAATTTGTGGTAACTTAGCCGTGCTGGGGTATGGTATCTCAAATGTATTGAAAAGATATATACCAAAGACTTGCTCGAAGGCAGCCAATGTGATTACATATTTGGAAATTCCAATAAAAGTTGACAATAACGATATTAATTTTGCTCTGAAAATAAAAAAATATATATTCGTAGCATGGCGGAGTCGTTGCCGTTTGGCTTGAGTTTCTACTCATTCGGAAGTTTAATATTTGCGAATTCTTCTCGTGGGTACGGTACTATAAATGACAGAGCAAAGAAACGCTGTAACGTGGAGTCGCTGACATTTCTGTGTGATTGATGAAATTTTCTCCAATGGGCATCCAACCGCGTGTCTCACCTCTGTAACGTAATTGGTCACGGCTTAAATAAGTAAAGAAAAGGTCCCCCCGTCGCATCATAACTCAACCACGTTCCCACACCATGGCCTTGGTATGATAAAGGATTGCATCATTAGGTGTAAAAAGTGACAGTTTCATTGATTTTTCTCTTCTCGTTGCAAGGGAATAACTGATTTTTCGGCGAATTTCAACCATTTAAGTCATAGGAGTTAGTTCGAGGGGAGGCGTCCAAGACAGCCCCAGTCAGTGTGTCATATGGATAGGTTGGTCGTTTGTGAGTGGACAGAGTAACTTCTTAACGGCCTGAGAGGGTCAAGAAACTTGGTATAGGTGTTATTAATATTATATTTTGGCATAAATTATTTTTTTCAGCGTGTAATAACCTTTCAATCCGTTTGAAACTACACATTGTCATATTTATTTAAGTGATATCATTGTTCACAATTGAAACTGTGTATTTCTAACTTACTTACTTACTCTAACAAGAAAATTGTTCAGTGCATGAAAGGAATAGAAAAAAAACGTATTAGATGACTGGTAATGAAACAAATAAAAAGAGACGTTTCAGGCGTGATATGGTGGAATATCATGATTAATTAAAATTGGCAATTTTCCACAAAATAAATTTTTTTTATTAATACGACCGGTTTCGATGTAACTACATCATCCTCTGAAGATTATGTAGTTACATCGAAACCGGTCGTGTTGATAAAAAATTTTATTTTGTGGAAAATTGCCAATTTTAATTAAAAGTGGTAATGAAACCTTATCAGCTGTAGACTCAAGTGTGTTCAGAATAGAAAAAGGAAATCATCTAAAGGCTAATAAAGGTGGCATTTTAAAATTTTGCGATAAATTCGGCCATATGGTTAGAATTTGCAGCTGGTTATAATAATTTTAGCCGTGAGCATTTTCAAGTGTTTGTCACGATTGGAAATGATTTCTTGTTAGCAGGCCATCACTTGGATGATGTGTAATGATGTGTGTTTGAACGTGCAGAGCAAGTAAGCCTGGGTCATGTCGCCTCGAAAAACATTGGTCGTTCTCGACTCCTCTTAGCCTATCGTGAACGAGAGAGGGTCGAAGAGGTGCGCAGGTATCATCCGATGAGATTCATCTCCGTGCTCATTCCTTGCCACCCGATTAGATTTTGCCTTCTTAGCTTTCGAGCACTTGCACATATCTGCTCTTCATTGATGATAGCATTCCAGATTCCATGCTTCATTCTGTCTTCATGTTTTTAGCCTGAAATTAAGGGACCATATTTCAGGAAATTATCTTCCTTCTGTTTCCTTATTCTTGCAACACTAGTGCTGTGTGTCCAAAAGTTCATTTGTCTCGTTGTGATTTTTTGTATTAATTTTTTTTACCATGAACCCCCACCCTTTACCATACTTATATTATTGCTCTGGAGAACTATCGTATCGTAAATTTTTTTCTTCGCATTGTTGGTGATATTGTAGTTCCTTAATACGAAATGTAATCGTTTAAATTTGCCAGCTTCTGTGGCGGCGAATTGAGTCCTTGAGTTCTCATCTAGAGTTGGTGGGTTCGGATCCCAGCTGGATCAAATTCTCTCATCGTGGAGTATGGAAGTACTTACTCTTCCTTATTTCAGTTTAAATACTGTATGAAGGTCAACTTGGATCTAAAATGATTATTTGTAAGATAAGCAATTACAAAGTGCTGAATAGTTGCTTTACCATCTCCGATTAATTCATCACCTCACAATATCCAGTATAAATGACTCTAGTTAATTAGGATTTAGACATTACTTTTTTTTAATCGGAATGTTGGCGAACAAAAGTCTGCCTGACTGAGAAGGGCTAAGTCCTTCACGCTCATTATCGAATGCGAGTTCTCAATCCATTTCACCGTTTCCATCTCCCATTCTGTTCCTTTGTCGGTTCCTGGACGTCCTGGATATCCTGGATCATAGATCATAGACGTGAGGTGGTTTAGAGTGAGACTTCCGTCGCGGGTGCACTGCAGTCTCTGGGGGGGGGGTGACGTGAGGGCAGGAGGGGGGGGGGGAGCGTGCACTATCACGTCCCTTCGCAGCATAAATAGTGTCATCAGTAAAATATCGTTAAGTTACTGCCGAAACAGCGCACAGGCGCCCAAGAGATCTTTCTTTTGAAATAATACTCACGAGAGCGTATCTGATTTCATTGCTCGCGGGGCTAAATTTCAAGGTTTTTTTTCTTAAGCCTCGCGGAAAAGAGAGAGAGAGAGAGA
Source organism: Hetaerina titia (assembly GCA_037158775.1). Taxonomy (NCBI): domain Eukaryota; kingdom Metazoa; phylum Arthropoda; class Insecta; order Odonata; family Calopterygidae; genus Hetaerina; species Hetaerina titia. Next base: position 49,669,909 of record CM073779.1, on the reverse strand, counting down.
GACAAAAAGGTAATCTCTTGCTAATTCTTGAGTGCAGTATCAAGTGACAGGGAATAAAAGTGTTTTCCTTATGACTCCCAGTCCCGGCCGACACCTCCTTGGGAGTCGTTCTTTTTTTTATTAATGTGAAACCGCTGCCAGGTTGGGACAGCTCTCGCTTCTCGGGGAAGAGGATGTCGTGGAGGGGAGGGGGCATGATGTTACTGTATGGGAGTTTGGGGTGGGGGTCACTTTTCCCCCTCCTCTCCCCTCCTTCCTCCTCCCGTCCTCCCTCCTCGTCAATCGCTCACTCAGCTGTTTCATCCGCGGCGTGCTCTTCGACCCCCCCTCCCACTTCCACGTCGCCGGCTGCTCAGCGACACTTCACATAGCAGAATCCCCCCACCCTCAAGCCTCCCCAGGACGGTTTTTTTTTGCGAGGACGTGGATGAAGCATAAATTTGGCGAGTCGCGATCACTTTCGCCCGATGAGGATTATGCACGTTCCCCGAGGAGCGTCGCGTCATTGGGCACTAAAAATCTCCACAAAATACTTGCTCAGGCGTCTAGCGGGCAGGTTTTAATTTTCACCTCTAGTGGGTAGACATTCGCGCACCCCGCCGCCAATCGTTTCTTGGTCGTCCTAGTATGAATTAAGCCCCTCTGCAGCCATTCCCTCAGGGCGTCATGCAGACTGGAGAGCAGGCTAGGCGGTATGCGTCATTCTCCCTCATTCTCAAATCGCCTTAACGTTAAGTGAGAGCTGCAAATGATAGAAAATCGTTGTTTATGGAGCAACCCAAAGGTTTTAGTGGGAGCTTTACACATTTTTTTCTATTGCATTACCACAAGAGCTCCACTCTAAGCTCCAACGGTGTGTAGCAAAAGGGGGCTCGATCATTGGTCACGTGTTTGAACTCGGTACGTGGATCTTATCCACAATTTTTCTTTGGATTTCGTTTGCCTCACGTACTGCGGGGACTTAATTATAATCTGAAAACCGTATTCAGCACGTTGATGAGTGGGTGAGCACTTGATGAAAATTTACTCTACTCGATATGTTCATCTTCCACTAAAGAAAACTAAATTTTGAAATGTACATGTCGCTATTAGCTTTCCAAGGATTAGAGATTCATGCCTCTTTATCATGGCTTGCATTTCATGCCATTTCTTATGAGGGTTATATAGATATTAGTGTCCTATAGCAAGAGAAATATTTTTGTAATCGGTGCAAAAATGAATCTTCTATTAGTAAATGAAGGCGACCAATGCGATAATGTACAGATGTTTGTAATTTTACGAAGGAACGATTTGCTCCATGCAGAAATGAAATGCTGCTAATAATATTCAGTTTCTGATGGTGTCATTGGAGAGTACATCAATGAACGTACTAAATAGGTCAGCCCCTAAAGAAAATCGTGGGTTTTCCATCGTTTTGTTCATTTTTGTGAGTGGTTTCTACTTTCCCGGATGATAGCCAAGTGTCTCTGATTGCTAATTAGTCGTCACACAATTTTACTGGGTGCTCCAATCACTCAGATGATAAAATAGCTTCGCCGACAATCACGCGAAAGCATTGGAAATCATAAAAGAATAGGCGAATACGTAAAAGGCGTGTGACGAGGGAGCTGGGTTTCATTGGTTTCATTGTATTTCTGCGGTTATATTTCACGTCATTTGTATGTGCTTTGTGTCCCCAATTTGTGTACGGTGGCCCACAATTTTCCTCTCCAGACGGTGTCACACATTGGAGCCAACGGAATAAGCTCTCGTGGAAGCTAGCCTCCCGTTTACTGGGTGATCCAGCCATCTCACTACGAGGGAGTTTCAGCGTAGGGGATCGTTCTTCTTTGAGTTACCTCACATCCAGAGGGCAGAAGTGTTCGTCAAGTTATGAGAACTACGGCGTAGGGAGCGGAGGGGTTACGGGAAGCATGGCATCGTACGAACAGCAACAAAATGTTTCACGATGTGCAAGGCAGATGAAAGCATTAGTTGCACCACATCTCTCTAGCCCTCCAGAAAAGTAAATGATGTACTAACAAAAGCATCATATCAAAAGAAATATACTATATTTACCATGATTCAAAAATGTTCGCGGAAGACCAACTAGAAGGTTCACGCATTTTAACAGGCATCTTTTAGATCTTTTCTGGGTCTGGAGAGCGTCAAGGACACCCAGCCAGTTAAAATACCAAATTTAATTGTCGTTTGCATATGAAACCGAAGTAATCGACCCGAAGTTGTTTTTATAGCTGAGGTTAGAACTGATTTCCTACTAAGGTGTGTGAAACATTCAGATTAGGAGAGCAGTTATTTCCTTTAACTATGCCGCCTGTGTTGTCCTTGATTGATATCACGCGGCAACCCACACGCCCTTGCCATAGTCGTGGGCATGTGCGTGACTGGCTTCCATATTCCGTGCAGAGAATTGCTCCTTGACCGCCAAATAGACACGTTAAATGCGCTTATAATTAGAATGCGTTTGATAAATCAGAAGGAACAACACTTTGGGAAAATACGCAATACAGAAGGAGAAACTTGTTGAATGTTGTGAGATAATGTAAATAAAGTGGGAACGTTTTGTTATATCAGTGACCTCAATTGTCGCTTAATTGGCTAAATCAATTGTATGGAAGTCGAGGGATCTTGGTTCGAATCTCAAGATAAGTGAATGAATTTTTCTATGTTAAAATCTCGATTAATTTCGTGTGAATGTCAGCGAGTGACTCCGCTAATGTTACTGTTTATGCAATGTACGCACTTTCTTCGGATTTCTTATATTTTTTCATGGGTTTATCAGGTGTGGCTTTCAAACCTCTCTCTTCTGCAGTCATGCATGAGCGTGGGAATCAATTTGACGGCGTAGAGAAGCACAGAATCCGTTCAGTTAGGGCTCTGAGGGGTTACTTTAAATGTTTCAAAATGTACCATCATGATGCGAGCATTTTTTTCTCATAATGACCATATACACACCATTTCAGACGACTCAAACGATGAATACATCGTATTGCAAACAATGGCGTTTTTTCCTGTAGTCCGTATCAAACTGCGGTATTCTCCTTTCCAGTATATTGATAAATTTTAGCTTTAAAGTAACTAACGGATTTTATATTGTCTACTCTACGGAAACAATTACTATCAGTTCGGTGTGCATTAGAAGTATCTTGAATCATCGACCTACGCAGTGACAATGCTGCGCACAAGAACGTGAGAGCCTTTACTTTTCTCGCCCGTATTAGGAGTACCATCATGAAGTTTGCCTCTCAGTTGTGAAATTGGAAGCACCGGTCTTTCCATGACGCACAAAATATGTAAACTTTCGAGTGAGCTCACCATTTGTTGTACCGAGGCTCGCGAAACATACAAAACTATCGCGAGGGTGCAATTTTTTGTCGACCCATTTGAAACGCTGGCAGTACTATTCAAATCTTAAACGCCTCCCGTAACTTCACACTTTGACGGACAGCTTCATTGTATGTAATTTGAACTTTTTCCAAAAATATCTCTCGCGATGTTTCCGGTCCTACTTTCAGTCCATGATCTTCTTCCTATCGTAGTACTGCTTGATTAGTGAAATTTCACGGATCAAAATCATAACGTCGTAGTGCAAGATGAAATTTTTTAGTGAATTGCATGGTGTTCGCCATGATTGCAAAGTAGTGCGTAGATTTATTTTTCGAATGTTAACATTCCAATAAATTTACTCAATCGCTTTATAATCACGAATGTCTTATGTATAAGGCGAATTTTCTCCCGAGTCAGCATTCGACCTCTCAACCCACCATCCTATCGCGCGTATCTATGCATGTTGTGGTGATACGCTAACGTGACGGAGAATAAATAGGGGCGTGAATGCCACCCTTAAGAGTTATTTCCCGTAACTTTTGATGTTCCCATGGTAGCATATCCTTTACGCGACCCGGAATGGTCTTCATTCCATAATCCTCCGCCCCCCCCCTCTCCGCATGCCCCCGCATTCATTATTCACGCACCCCGGCTCCTCTAACGCCGCGCTCCTTCCTGTGGCGACGACGGTTGCCTCGTCGTCGCCCCTGGCCATAAAATCCGCGCCGTTGCACAAGCGCTGCGGGAGGAGGTGGCTCCTCTGCCGCGGCTCTTCCGCTGCGCCTCCCCCGCCCTAGTTACTCTTGTTTATCCATCCTTCCGCTGTAGTCTCTCGCCCCCAAAGTAGTTGGTGTTCCCACTCTCAGCCTCATTTCTTCCTTTTCTTGCATTAACCTCATCCTTGTCACCCAGGGTAGTACCGGACGATGTTGTAAGCTCCATGAGCCTTTATTGTAATCCTGGCCATGCATCTTTCGGGGAGTTAATTATTGATCGTAATGGCCTTTGAGATTTTAAGGTGATCTGACTGTTGATTATTACCACACGGCATTCACGATCGCCCTTCCTTTGTTACTCCGAAACGCTGTCGTTATCTGTCATCTGAAAATATTCAGGGACGATATTAAAGACGTCGGTGTTGACTGCTTTGGATGATGAAAAGTTAAAAATTTGGTTTACATTTCAGGATAACTTCGATGATTATCCTTTCCGAAGGAGCAGTAGTGGGATTCATTGTGCTGCTAGCGTGTTATACTTGTTGTGATCATCTCGTACCATAAAATCACTAAAAAAATCTCAGTAGTGCAATGAAAAATGAACATCTGATCAAAGTGAGATTCGAACCTGTGATTATAGAGTTTTTCGACGATCGTGATTTCCATCGTGAGAATGTGCGGGCTTAATATAAGAGTCTTCAATTGCTTGCATTGGAGAGGTTGGTAGCTCTCTGTTTTGTATCTTGTATAAAGCAGACCAGGTTGTTTCTCTTGGATGTACAAGGGTTGTCTGAAAAGTTTCCGACCTAACAAAGATACGAGACATTTTTTCTGGAATTTGCTGAGTCGGAAAATTTTTCATCTGAATAGTTTCCGACCTAACAAAGATACGAGACATGTTTTTCTGAAATTTGCTGAGTCGGAAATTTTTTGGTCTGATAAGTTATCGACCTAATAAAGATACAAGACATTTTTTCTGAAATTTACTGAGTCGGAAATTTTTCAGACCACCCACGTATATGACTTCTTAATCATTTCTAAACCTTTTAGCACTCGTATAATGGTCCATGCACTCATGGTTTGGAGCACCCACTTGCCACATTCTCTAAGCGGAGGTTTCAGGGTATCGTGTAGATTATGTCAATTTATCTGGGGCTCGTTTCTCAGAGCTACAAATCAATCCTATGTTTTCCAGAAGTACCTGACATTCGCGAATACCAGGCCTAATAATTAATACAAATTTGTTCCAGCGCCAAAACTCTCATTATTTATAGTTCCAAATATTTAATATTCTAATAATGATTTCTTTCCAGAGAAATATTTCATTGGTTCGTTTCCTTGAGAAATGGGCGCTAATGTACCTGCCATCCATATTCCCATCCCACGATTAAAAAGGGCTAGGCCGAATGAGTTAGGAAAAACTCATCAAATAGTCTTATACACCAGAAATATTGTAATATGACAACCCCATCTGCGTATTGTTTTATTGCAAATGTACGGGAACGCGTAGCATTGCTATAAATCTGAATGAGGCTCTTTGATTTATTCCTTTTTTTTCAATCACAGATCTATGGTTTCGTTCATTACCTTGTAACAAGCGTGACATAGTCGAATTAGAAACATTCTCCAGATGTGGTGCAGTAGTCAATAAACACAAAAGAAGGTTTGAAAGCTCCATCCTTTATGTTATAACTACCTTGTCTTCGTTGCCATTTTATACGAACAATTATTTGAGTGGACAGAAAAGTGATTGCCTTACTCCACGGATACAAAGTTAAACATATAGGACACGCATTACATTTTTCCATGGGTCAACCACCTGGATATTGTTTCAGTTATTGTGGACATCCAACTTCCTAATTTTGCACCTCATCTCGTCATTCGTTTGACCGCATGCGCTTCGGTTGAGTGCAGTAAAAAGTTCGCATCTTTGAAGGAGATGCGGTTGAAAGAAATTCGTCGGTTGATCCCGATGAGTGGATCGCGGGAAGAGGAAGGACGAGCCCGCGGAAATGTCCACAACTCGTCGGGGGGCAGGAGAGAAGGGGTGAGCGACGAGGGCATCGAAAGACGCGCGGAAGGAGGAACCAACGGTGCGCCACCGCAAGTGGTGCGACGCCGTGGTCTATGGGGACTGCGGCGGCGCCTTCCGGACCATTCCTCACGCTCCGACCGGTCCGAACCCCTCCTCTCTCCCCGTTTTTCCACCCCGCGCCAGGGGTACGGACCCACCCACACACACATTCTCCCTTTAACGTCCCTCACACCATTTCCCCGCACGACTGGGGGACCATGCATGCGGAAACCGACATTTACACGCTCCCCCTCGACACGTCTCTTTCTTTCCCTCACCCACACACTCGGACGCTTCGGCGTGTGGGACGAAGTGGCGGCTCACCATGCGAGTGAATGCATGCAAGGAGTATTTCCCTGCGAGGAAAGGAGCGCGTATTTCATTCTAGCCAGCGCAACCCCCCCCCCCCAATCCTCCCCCGCGTACCCAGTCCCCAACCGTCACCATCCCCCGGGACCACTCTTCGCTCCTCCACCACAGCACTCTCCATCCGTGGCTCCGCGGACTTCGGAACCCGCTTCGGTTCCGCCTCTTCTTTTTTCCTGTGCAGGCCGTCCGAGTTCTGCCTCGGACGCGATCTCCTGGCGTCCGGGGGAGGGGGGCTAGGAGGCGGGGTTGGGTGGTATCGCTTTGGGGCGCGTGGGCAAACGCCAAGATGGGCTGTGAAATAGAGCGATAGAATACGGGCAAAGCGGTAACCGAAGTGAAAAGGCTCCACGACTATCTTCAGTGTTCCTTGAATTTATTGCCTCTCTGCAGAAATTCATATGTGGCTGCCCTCAACGCCGTTCCCTTTCGTGGGGGGCACATTCAAAGAAAGCCTCTCTCCGTCTCTTTTTTGCGTTCGTTCCTTCGTGTTGCTCGTAAAGCGTTGACCAAGTTTCATTTGAATCACTCTGGTCCGTAAAAAGGAAATTGTTACCTTATAAATTACGTAACATAAATTATTTGTTTCCATTTTGTCTTTATTGTTTGTTTTCCATCCCCATTCCTTAGTCAGCATCGTTTCATTTTCATCTTTTGTTGCGCAGTCGCTTCCCGTTTTAGCCTTACAGATGTAGGATACATTGCATTTGGTGATGATTTCGTTTCAAAACGCCAAGACCCCTGCGATGCCTCAATTTGCACGCCTCTGTGAAATTATAGTTTAGTCCAAGTGCTCTCGATGTTGGCTTAGTGGTTAACGTCCGTTCTTGATTATAAGTGAGCTATTTCTTCATCCACGTCGGGGAAACTGCCCTGCCAAAAACGACGGGAAAGGCACCATTTGCACTGAGCCATTCCCTGGGAAATGGTCGGTGAGATGATTTGTGAGCCCATTCGCACCGACCGATATCCAATTAATCTCAATTTTTCACCGAGTTCGATGGGAATTGGAACTGCATATTTCTAACCTCACCGCAGCTAAAATTGCGGTTGTAATTTTTCTTTTAATGCTGTTTGTTCTGAGAGCTAGTGTTTAAAACCCTGCCACCAGGGCGTGTATTTTGTTAGGTGCTCCCGCCCGTCAATGTCGTATGTCATGGTCACAGTAATCCGGTGTTTTGCCATTTCACCAAATGGCCTGCATTGATCAATTGACTGGGTCGAATTATAATGTCCTGTTGTATCTTTTGATTGGAAAACTCGAAGCAAATTCTTCCCCTTAATTTCTTCTCCGATATTGGAACCATTTAGCCCCGCGAGCACGTTTCGTTAATCTACGAAGCATGTGATTGACGGCTTGTTGGGTTACTTAACGATCGATGTCAACGAACAGAGAAAGGAACGTTTCCCATCTCGTGGGTAGGCCATCGCAGATAATGGGCGAATACCGTGATTCAATGCAGAAATTGCGGTTAATAAGGCGTGGACTCCTCGTTCTTCCAGGCTGTCTGCCTCTTTCCGTGAGAAGTAACAAATTGGCAAAGGAATGGACAGTTGTGTCAATACATTTAGAAATATGTAATGGGGCATTTGGAACATGTACACCATAAGCAACTGTTGCTGTCCAAGGATGCATAAGGAAACATTATAGAAGTCCAATTGGTCTACGATTGCACTGAGCAGGGTTCGGGTGCAGTTTTTCTATCCAACATCTATGCACCCACTTCCATTTGAGTAACCCAATGACATTGAGATATTTTTATTTGCAATAAAAGTGGCGTATTCGGTGCTAATTGGAACAAGGCATTGCTTTTGTACATCATAAATGTGAGAAGAGAGTTGCAAAGAAGAATCGTTTGATGTGTAAAATATGTACAAAATTTCAACAAACATTTTTAACTTTTCTTACGTATATTCGCTCATTAAATAAAGGTATTATATCCTTATAAATGCGGGTACACAAATGTAGGTAAGTTTTGATAGGTACAAGGAATAACCTCTATCATATAAGTAAGTCTTGAATAACACGTTACTGGACGCCGTGACACCCTAGGCTTAAGTAAACCATTCTCCAATCCATCATCTTTTTAGCCTCTATTTATTCCACCAAACATCGCTTATTCTCTTCCTCCCATTATCTTGATTATCCACAAGGAAAATGGATAGGAACACACATAATAGACGAACACAGGAGAGGTGGAGACGGCGGAATCGAGCAGATCATTAGTGCAAAAATATTTCTTTGACTGGGATTTGAACCACATCTTTCGACTTGCCGGACCGATGCTCTAACCTACTTATATATCTGTTCCTATCCTTTTCCTCGTACACACGCAGACACACACACACACACACACACACACACACACATATATATATATATATATATATATATATATATATATATGTATATATATGTATAATCTTAAAAATGACGCTCTCCGGCGACGCACAAACACACAAACACTGAGATAATAAATATTACACACACAGAAACATAAAAGGACACTTACAGTAGATATTTACGTTTTTAAGTTTCGACGGCACAGCCGTCGAAACGTAAATATCTACTGTAAGTGTCCTTCTTTTATATTTCTGTGTGTGTAATATTTATTATCTCAGTGTTTATATATATATTGTTCGTCTTTTATGTTTTTTCCTATCCCCTTTCCTTATATCTATTTCGATGTGTGAAGTAGTATTTGTTCGCCGTATTTCGTGTTTCGGCGTATTTCGTGTTTCGGCGGGATTTCGTGTTTGAATGTGTGTGTGTATATATACACACCTGATGTAGATTAGGTTGCTGGATTGGGTTTTGTTTGGAGTTACAAAATGTTTAATTGATAGTTGTGTCCATCCAAAAACCTACCTTTACCGGTAGATTACCTAATAATATATATATATTGTTATTAGGTATTCTACCGGTTAAGGTAGGTTTTTGGATGGACACAACTATCAAATAAATATTTTGTAACTCCAAAAAAACCCAATCCACCAACCTAATCTACATCAGGTCCCTCTTCATCTCTGTGTACTTCTTTCCTCCCTTCATCCCGTCCAACATTCCTATCCTGTTCCTGCCCTTTCCTCGTTTGCCCAACATTCTCCCCTCTATTACCATCTTCAACATTCCACTACCGCTCAATACGACTTTCATCCATATATATATACACACGAGTATGTCACATCTCCCCAATATCGTCCCGATACGGCGTCCTTAATCCGGCGTGTTAACCGTCATCATTGATGATTTTGTTGTTACGTAGATGTAACTTGAGGCAGCCGAAGCTTTCGGCCGGTAACCGCAAGAGAGGGGCTTTTGCGCTCTAAGTGTATTTTGGAGAAATCATTCGTCATCCGTGTCGGAGGTGGTCGTTACCGGGGACGGTGGCTTCTCACGGTAACCCCCGGCTACCCCCTCCCCCGCATCGCCCCTCATAACCCCTACGTGGGGCGGGGGGGTTGGTTTGGGTAGGTGATGGGGCATCGTTGCCCAATTTCTGTATCGAATCGCGCGGTCGCTGTCACTCACCTGTCGGGCGGGGGGAGCCACGCGGAATTCCCAAAATCCCCTCCTCGGCCTCCACGGGTCCGTACGTTTTGCCGCCCCGGTGCTGTTTTCCCTCATTCCGATCATCACTGCCGCCCCGTCACTCTCCCCCCCCCCCCCACCTCCGAGTTCCTCTCCCTCATCACACCCTCTTGGACCCGGTGCTAACCTCTGTCCTCCCTTCTCTTCCGCAATCACCCTCGCCCGGGGCCGGGGGGTGAAGTCGGGGGAGAGGATGTTCGTTCGTTCATTAATCACGCGCCTCTCTCTCTCTATCGCGCGCGCCCCATCGGTGCGTGCCCGCACACCTGGACGCCCCCAGACGGGGGATGGAGACGTGTCGGGTTGACGGGCGCCGTCTTCGCAACACGTGTCGGGAGGTGTATCCCTTCCCTCCTCGGCCGCATCCCACCCCCGGCTCCTCCGGCGCCCTCCCCCGTCACCTTCGTGGTGCCCCCTCGGCCCTCGTGACAGGTGAGAATGTGTCGTACCGTCATGACGGCGGAGGGTGGGGGGATGCTCTTCCGGGCGGACCGCTTCCTTATCGCCTCTCATGTGCAATATGTCGGCATCGTGTCGAAATGGGGTTCCCGTCGGCGGAGTCGATTTAAAGAATTTGAAGGAAATGTTGTATTGATGTCCCATCCCCAATGCACCACTATTCCGCCCGCCTGGATGGCCTGATATCCTGGATTTTGAAATTGTGTGGGGAAAATTCTGGAAAATTGTTAGAATTTTCTATAATTATTTTTTTTTATTACGGTGACACGAGTTTTTGTTTATTTATCAGAAAACTTAGTGTGGGTGCTGTGTTCTCGCGGATTGCACTGCTATCACTTGTGCCTCTCTCGATGCGACCAAATATCTCGCCGGCAATGTTCAAAGCCTTACATTTCCTTAAAGTTCACTTCAATTTGTTTTTAACCATCAAATGTTTTTCATAATGTATATACGGAAACGTTTCTCTATTTAAAGCGTGCATTACAATTCTTTCCATGAAGCAATTGGTTCTTAGTGGGATCTAGAGTACATATATAAAATGCATCGTTTTTATAATAGCTGCATGAGCTTATATTATGATCTGCGGGAAGCACATACTGGAAATGTTAAAAAAATTAGTCGGCATAACCTGCATAATCTCCTGGATTCTTGTACAAGGACTTGCATCTAGTGGGGAGAGGGTACTCTTCAGATTATGAGGATAATGTTTTGTCACGGTTAGCGTCGGCAGTGATCATCAGTGTCCCCTAAAAATTCATTCGAAGTGGACGGAGTGCTCGTTAGAAGAAAAGAGTACATGGACAATGAGCACAGCGCTGCACATTTCATCAGCACAGAACGAAAATGTACCTTTCCGGTTGTCTTTCAAACGAGTAATTTAGGTTTTAATTCGACAATACGATTCACTAATGAAATTAACTGCTCGACGCGACATGTCGTGGTACTGCATTTCGTTTTGCGTTTGACTTAACTTCATACCGTAAAAAAATGAGCGTTTTTGATATTTGCGCTTTACATCGCCAATGCGTCATTATCAAATGCGTTGAATGCATTGATACATCATTACGCACTTTTTCATGTAATTCACATCGCATTTGCTTCATCCGGGTCAGAATACTTGTACGCCCAGTTGCGACTTTTTCAGTGCTTTTACCTGGATGGTCTTGTGACTGTTCATTAGGTTAATTAAAATTGTCAATTTTCCACAAAATATTATTTATTAAAATAAACTAACTTAAAATATTAAACTTATTTTGTGGAAAATTGCCAATTTTAATTAATCATGATATTCCACCATATCACGCCTGAAACGTCTCTTTTTATTTGTTCATTAGGTTCTTTCCTCTGAATTATCCATTTCGAGAACTCTCCTTGGAGGTAATTACGTCCAAGCATTACCTGCCTGGGTCCCATAGGGGCGTGCGGAAAGGGATATTCGAAAGCCAACGAGAAATATCTGTCAATCCGTGCGATTATGTATTTGCAAAACAAGTAATAATTTAGTGTTAAGGCTGCTGTACTCGATATTCTTGAGTGAAAAGGCGTTTTATTGATATTTAATAGAAAGCTCAAATCGTTCCACATCTCCAACCAGAAGTTTCTTCTTCTGGCATTTGAAGGAGTGATACATTTGAGGATTAGTTTACAAAGCGGTTTACACTCGGCAATAGTAATAAACATAAAAGGATGTATAAAACGAGTTGCTGGTTAGTGTAACAAGTTTTAGTGTAGTTGACGAGTGGTAGTTGCTGTTGCATCTTTATAATTTTTAAGAACGAATGGTATTCGAGGAGAATATTTCCTTAAACAGCTGGCTTAGAAATCTTTGTCTCATAAGTTTGTACCCTGGTCCTGCTTTCAGGAGTAGCCGGGTATCGGAATTATTCCCTCGGTGCCCTCGGATGTTATGCCTGCGTGGCCTCATGTCCAGGCGGACGAGCCAGAGAGAGAGAGACGTGATGGGTGGGAATGTGTCGACTTCTTTCTCTCCGAGAGGGCGTGCGGAAACTTCAGGGCGCCCGTGACCTCCGCGACCTTTCCTCTGCCCCTCTTTTAACACCCGCCTCCGCATCTCAGGATTCAATTTCCGTGATCATTCGTGGGATCATGCGCGACTCCAGCCGTGCCGTTTTTAGCGAAAGAGTTAAAGATCCGCGAGATCGTATTGGAGGCATTTTTTTGTTCGTGTTGCAGTGCGTGAGCTACAAATGTATTTTTATTCAAATAAGTTTTGTTAGATAACTTTAGGGAAACTAAAAAAAAAGGTGAGATCAAATTTAGACGAACATCTTTTGATTTGCAAGATGCATTTATGTTTTCAGTGAAGTAGGATTTAGAATCCTTAAAGAGTTGCTTTGTTATTGTAAGTACTCGTAAACAAAACACCTAAAAGGTGAATTTAGTAATTTATTCATTGCTCGTGGAGGCTTTCTGTAGTGAGTGTGTGTTTATATTTTTAATATGATTGGCATTTTTAGTTAAAATAATGATCCCAATATTTGTGTATTCAGATCCTTGCAATTTTTTATGTAATTCTCCATTTAGTGGATATATTTCCATTACTGACACTTTCTTCCGTATTGTCTGTCGTCATCTGTAAGGATCGAACGTCAATGTTTTCTCACTCTCTTTTTTTAAGCAAGGAGGTAGGGGAATGGACCCACCCAACTGTAAACATAATTGCTGAAATAGTTGCCAATGGGATTGGGATGATTGTCAGGCATTGTCATGTCAACTTTGGATTTCGTTAGTTTCAATAAAGTTATTGTAGCATTCTTCAGTAAAAATGTAATATCTTTTTCTGTTAAGATGCGTGTTCAATAAGGTTCCCAAAAGTTAATCTGCGTTCCAACGTTTAAATTTCATAAAGAAAAATGTCCTTCGAATTCACTCGAAGAACGGGAGGGATGTTGTGAGTTTGTCCTTGAAGGAAACACAGTGCCATTAGGAGGGTGACGGTGGGGATTTGTGAGTAAAAAGTTCAATTGAAGTCCTGATTGCGGAACCATTTTACGATGGCTTTGGCTTGGTTACGGTTTGAGACGGTCCCGCATTACTTGGGTAGCGAAAAGCAGCTGTTCCTTGTTTGCTCGTGAACCTTTCTTGCACATAGTTAGTTATGTTTAACTTCATTTCACTAAAAGACGCAATTGTAGTGGTGAGTGTTGGAATTTATATAATATTTTTTGTGCAGTAAAAAGTTTCTCTTGGACGTCTTGGAAGCTCCCTCCTGTTTTAAGCCTGAAGAAGGAGTTCGTTTTGCGTTGGCACATCGTGCGTGTTATCAAAAATGATTGCGACCAAATATCTATCAGGCGAGAGTGTATGCTGCGGATTGGTTCATTTGATAATAAGGCAGAGTTTCCCGTCCGTTTTACCCCGTTTATTTCGTTGGCGCACACTATTGTGCGGGAAAATAAACAGTATTACACTGAATTTATAATTCTTCTTTCTCAGCAACGGGAACAAAACCCTGCCGAAACCATTGCAATGAAATCTGTGACTGTTTACCATACCTATGGCTTCGTCAAACAAAGGATTCTATTTTAAAATTTTCGTTTACATTTAATTTTCGTTTCGGGAATTTATCTTGGGCCAAATAGTATTCTCATCGCACGAAACGGAAGGGTGGGCAACTGTTGGGAGTAGGGTTGCACAATCCTGTTATGGCAAACATCTTAAACAGAGTAAATGATTACTGGAATGATAATGGAAGGTCGGAGGATTCAGTTTTGGGGAAAGATGACAATTTAATTTTGGTCATCCTCTTTCCTTGATAAACGAGCATTCAATTTGCGTTAGGTTCACATTCGAGATTGAGTTAGCGTTGTGTTTCTGGTGCGAAAAATGGCCGCCGTCGGAGTATATCAAAACCTGATCTTCAAACATACCTCAAACTATCAGATTAGGATATACAGTCAGGCTAGGTTATAATGAGATGCAAGTGGCCGAACACTATTGCTCGTGATACCCGTCACTCATTATATCCTTTAACTGTGGTCATGTGTGGTGTGCTTTTCCTTGCTTCCTTGTCTCTCCTATCTCATACGCTTGCAGTTGTTTGTCTACTTATCCAGAAGTGATAAAAGCAATGATAATCAAATACGTTATGGATTTTGTTCCAGAATTACAATGATTATTAGTGAAAAACATATTTTTTACTGGTCGTAAATCTGTATTCCCAGGGTCGTGGAAATACAAATACAAGGAAGGAACAGGTCAGGTCGTAAGGGGGTAATACAACAATAGATCTCTGCCCTTTCGTATGACAGCTCAACTCCGTACATGTTCATGTGGCAAAACAAATTTCCGTCTTGGGGATTGCGATGGCTCGGTGGTTGATATCCTGGCTTCTTACCTCAAGGGCCCGGTTCGAACCCCGGAGGTGGCTGGATTTTTCCATTAGTATCACGATTCCTACTTGAAGTACTATGTGGGGAGCACCTCAAATAGAGTACGCCGTCCCGTCTGATGACATTAATAAAAATTGGCAATTTTCCACAAAACATTTTGTGGAAAATTGCCAATTTTTATTAATCATGATATTGCACCATATCACGCCTGAAACGTCTCTTTTTTTTGTCTGATGAGATGTTAAACTATCGACCCCCTTTCGTTATGAATAGGCTAATGCTGACGCCGGGTTTCCCTCCACTCTACCTATACATGTATCCTTAATGGCGCACATGTCCTTAGTTATTCGTCTCTCCTGATGACTACTGCTGCTACTACTAATTCTCCGTTGTACATTGAAACGTCTTTACGCCGTTTAAGCCGTCAGCCGTCGTTTAAGCGTGAAATGCTGCTAATAAAATTCATATTTCCAACCAATCCCTAATTTCCCACAATAGCCGAGATCTCATTAACCGAGTACGTACTGAGTTTGAATGTATATGTGTATAAGAGTACACTCATCGATTGGAAGACGTGCTTTTAAAGTTACAATCAATAAATGAACTCAGGTTAGGCTCGTAGCTTAAATGTTCCGGCGGTTTGGTGTCTACACTTCTCCCGCGAATTTCCGGCCATGCTATGGAGCCATGACCCGTGTTGCATTTGGTTTGGGGGATTCTCTGTTTCGGTTGAACGTAAATGGTTCCGACCGTCGCTCGGGACGGCGGAAACGGAAGCTGAGGCCAAGGGGTCGGAAGGGCGCTGGGGTAGATGCAGAATTTGTCCGTCTTTTCCTTTGGGAGCGAACCCTTGTGGGTTACGATTTCACCAGAATGTGGGCCGTGTTTGTATCTACGACAAGGATGACTGCGCTAATGGGATTGGGCGAATGGTCAACTGAGAGGGTTCCGCAACAATATTCTTGTATACCAGCGTTGCGTCCTATACAAATGGCTACCCTAATCTGTGGTAGGTCTTTTCGATCCCGTATTAATTGGCTCTGTTTTTTTCGTTACCAGGCTGCAAGAGTGTACGGTGGGTTTCTCGGTTAAAGCAATTTTGGACGCTTCAAATCTTACTTCGGGTCTTTGTAAGCTGTAGCTGTTTCCATTATATCGTGTGAAGTAAGGGATTTTCTCTCCGTGCGACTTATGCTATGACTTATCTTGTTCCAGTCCGTCCACGGGATTGCTTTTGGGTGATCTATACGCGATTGTTCATACGAGTACATCTTGTGCCCGTGCACAGCGAAGAAAGATTCATGTCTCATAAAACAAAACGTCCATTCAAATTGCTGCTAGTTCTGCACTATTTATGAGTGTTAAAATATATATATAAAAAAACCATAAACACAGTAATCAACCCGAAGGTCGGTTTAGTAGGTGATGGTAGAGCTCACCCATGTACTAAGCCCGACGGCGTGTGAATATTCACACATCAGGGTATGGGGGCCAGTTCCTTTCCCTGTGCCGGTTATGGTTTCCCAGGATGATCTGGTACCCGAAAAATCAACTAGCTTGGGTGGAGCTGCAGGTGCCCGAAGTGCCTTTCCCGGGAATCGAACCCGGGACCCTCCGGTCATTAGTCCAACGCTCTACCCACTGGGACCACCGCGACCCGCAAAATATATATATATATAGAAATATATATATATATATATATGTGGGTCGCGGTGGTCTAGCGGGTAGAGCGTTGGACTGCTGACCGGAGGGTCCCCGGGTTCAATTCCCGGGCAAGTCACTTTGGGCACCTGCAGCTCCACCCAAGCTAGTTGATTTTTCGGGTACCAGATCTTCCTGGGAAACCATAACCGGCACAGGGAAAGGAACTGGCCCCCCTACCCTGATGTGTGAATATTCACACGCCGTATAGGGCTTGGTACATGGGTGAGCTCTACCATCACCTACTAAACCGACCTTCGGGTTGATTACTGTGTTTATGGTTTATATATATATATATATATATATATATATGTACACACACATATGTACATGTGGTTCACGTTAGTCCAGGGCTTTGACTACTGACCGGAGGGCGCGGGTTCGATCCCGGGAAAGCCTCTCTGGGCACCCTGAGCTCCACCCACGCTGTGTGATTTTTCGGGTACCAGATCTTCCTGGGAAACCATAACCGGCAAAGGGAAAGGAACTGGCCCCATACCCTGATGTCTGAATTTCACACGCCGTCGGGCTTAGTAATGGGTGAACTCTACCATCACCTACCAAATCGACGTCTGTGTTTATTATTGTGTTTACATATATTTGTTAACCATAAACAATAATTCAAAATTAGATGCGGGAATAACCTTATTTGTATTGACCTGTAATTTCCCAAATTTTGTTGCTAGTCACCTGCGCGCCCTTGAATTGGAAAGAAAACCGTTTTGTCGGAATTTAAAGTCTCGCAGGTTCTCTGGGGGCTCAGATGTAATGATGCCGTTGCCAAAGTGCCTGCCAAAATAACGAAAGTTCAACCGTAATCCAATCTTAAGTATGCTGTTAGTTGCCTATAGAACTTAAGGAAGTAATGAACTTCATGAACCCCACATCGAAATATACCATTTGACATTTTTCACGTAAAGTAAGTGTATCGCGACAACACCTGAGAAATTGGATTCGATTCCTTGTTATTTGTGGGTACGAAAGTTCACATTCGGAGGTCCTTATTCAGCAGGATAGGTCAAGTAGTGAATTTTAAAAAGGTTCAAATACTATCCATATAAGCAGTGTGCTAATGTGATTGGGCCAATCTCGTTACATTCGCGAAAATATCTCATTTGTGGGAAGTAAGGTTGTCTCCTAAGCGCTTAATCGTGATACTGTTCCCATCCCGCTGCCACTTAAAACTGTCGCCGCCCTGCCGTGGTTTCAATCTGACCGAATGTCAGTTCTCGCTTCCCTCCCTTTCTCAGCGCACACGTCCGCAGCGGCACGGTGAGCGAGGCCACTCCGCCCGACCCCTCCCACTGATCCACCCCTTCCTGACCGAAGTTTGTTGTGAGGGGCCGTAATCACATGAGCGGGCCGCCCTCGACCCCCCGGCATGCACTTCCTCGCCCGCCCCACACCAATCCCTCCCACTCTTGATAATCGCATTTTCATCACTTCGCAGGGAGAGAGTTGATCCCACTGGTGAGGGGTGGGGGGTTCGGATGACTGGGGATGAGATCGGATGCCGGGGGGAGGGAGGGGGTTGCTAAGCCCTCTCCGTCGCGAGCCCTTCTCTCGCCAATCTGGTTGCCATCAAAGGAGGAAGAACAAGCCAACACACCCCCTTCCCCCTCCATTCTCCTCTTTCTCCTGTCCTCCTTTCCTACTCCCGGGGGGGGGAGGGTAGCGGTGGAGTGTCGCCCGGGGGTTTTGCGGGTGCCGGCGGGTGGTAGCGGGGGTTGACGCTCCCCCCCCTCTCCCGAGACAGGTGGCAGCCGGGGATGCCAGTACAGGGGTGCGGATCCAACCGTGTTCCCGACTCCCCCCTCCCGCTCCCCCCCCCCGTCTCTTCCTTTAAGCCCCTTAAGCCCTATCCTGATTTACAGCCGTGGCAATTAACAAGTTTTCTACGGTTTATGCTCCTAATCCCATGAATGATGCCGGCGGAGCGGAGTTTATGCCCCGGCGTGATTTTCCCCCCGTGGCTACGCGGCTGCGCTGCCCCGGGTGCGACCCTCCGATGTGGCGGTACCCCCAACTTCCCAGGTCCCGCGTCGCCGCCTAGGCTTTTTTTCTCCAGCCGGAGGGAGACCGGTGGCCGTCACTAGAGTCCGTCTCTCCACCGGCCGCGGCGGTAACACCTCATGGGGTGGAGGACCCCCGGGAGATGTTGCCTTGCGCTCCAAAGTTGCCCCGGCTTTAGCTCGTGCCGACACCCCGCGGAATAATTTTCTTCTTGTCTCCGACTGCGTTTGAATGAACTAAAGCTTGAACGTCGTGGAGGAAATGGAAATCCGTGCTCCGGTAACTTCCTGGAGGGTCTCCGCGAATACTCTGATGCCCAGAATCTTTCCCTCAGTACCATCGGAAAATGTGAACTCCGGGAATGTGTACGCTGTCAAAAATGTACTTAGCGCTGGAAAAGGTTTGCATGGGCGCAAGGTAATTATCATATGGTTCGTATCAGTACCTTAGTATCATTTCTAGGTGAAATATGCTACGACTTTCTAACGAAATGATTCAGTACTTCGAAGATTTGTTTGACAATAAAATAATAGTCATGCGATAACACAACGTTACAAAGTATAGTGTACTTCTATTGTATGCTTGTATTTTTGATGCCACTCAAGTACCTGTGAAAGGATTCATAGGTGGTAGTGTTGAGAATATATTCATTTCTCATTTATTAATTGGTCTTAGTTTTCCATTCTGTAATAAAAAATAGGCCCTATAGGAAAACGAGCGAATTCAAACGAACTAGTTCCCCTGTCTAACGTCCTTGCGGCTGCTGGCGGGATATTTTTCAGATGTAATACGGAAAAATAATGATAGTCGATGAAATTTGTGGATGTCACCCAAAGTAGAGAAGGCGTGTCTTCGATTTTGTCGTGAGAAAAAACGAGGGAACCAAAATACGTGTAAAACTGCTAAGTTGCTCAAATAGGTCAGCATGGGACCTACTGAAAATTTTTAAGTGTTTTCAGTTAAAGCGTTCATCGCAGCTCAAGGGGACCGTCGGAGAGCATGTATGATATCCGAATTAACATGGAAAACCATCTAATGAGATATACCGAAAATAATTCTGCAATGGGCTGGTAGACCGTGATCGATGACTTGTTAGCATATTCGTGTGTTTATCCATTCGTTTTATATATTATTATTATTAAGTAATCTACGAGTTAAGGTAGGTTTTGGATGGAAACAACTACCAAATAAATATTTTATTACTCCTAACAAAACAAAATCCAGCAACCTAATCTACATCAAGTCCTTCCTCATCTCTGTGTACTTCCAACCTCCATTCATTCCGTCCAACATCCCTATCCTCTTCCTGCTCTTTCCTCATTTGCCTAATATTCTCCCCTCTATTACAGTCTTTAACATCCCACTACCGATCAATACGCCCTTCATCCATTTTCCCTGTCACCTTAGGATTTCTCTCAACAAACCCCTCTCCTCGCTCCCCATGCCTTCCTCATTTGTTTTCCTTTCGGTCCATTTAACCTTCTCCATTGTCCAGTTTTGTCATCACCAAACCTAACTGGTTTTACGAATTCCCCGCCGACTTTCATTCCTGTCTCCAGTTCTTCCCATGCCTCTTTAATCATTGCCTCCACATATACGTTGAACAGCACTGGTGACAATGGGCAACCCTGCCTTACACCTCTTCCTAACACTGCCCATCCGGACTCTCCGTTCCCCACTCGCACCTGAGCAGTCTGAGACATGTACAGGTTGTGGATTGGTTTCCTGTCCCACCAATCTATTTTCTGCAATTGACTCATTAGTTTTTCCCAATTCACTCTATCAAACGCCTTTTTGAAAACTACCACTCAGGAAAATACGTCCTGAGTGTACTCTATATTTCTCTCGATTAGTGATCTCATTACTGCAATGGCATCGCGCGTGCCTCTCCCTTTCCAAAACCCTAACTGATCATCCCCTAAATAATCATTTGCCTTGCTCTCCATTCTTTTGTTAATGATCCTGAGAGCCACTTCAGCTGCATGGGAAATCAAACTTACTGTTCTGTAATCCTCACATGATGTAGCCTTTATCTTTTTCGTGATAGCAACTAACACTCTTTTCACAAAGTCTTCCGGCCAGATTCTTTCCTCATAGATGTTACGAATTAGTCCATATAGTCTCTTTTTACCACATTTTCCTAAACCTTTTAGTAGCTCCGCTGGAATATTGTCTATCCCCGCGGCCTTATTTGATTTCATCTCCATTAATGCCCTTTCTATTTCATCGTCGAGTATGCCTGGACCTAAGCTATCGTCCTCCCCGTCATGTTCTCTTTTTATGTCCAACCTTGTTGGCCTAAGTTCTTTAATATACAGTTCTTCTATATATTCCTTCCGTCTCTCTTGAATCTTTTCTGTGTCAACTATTTTCTTATTCCACTTTATCTTTAACTGTTAGCACAGATATTCCCTTGTTACTTCCCGATAATAACTTAACCTTGTTGTAGAGCGTACTAATTTCATCCTTCCTCGGTAAACTTTCCATATCCTGTCACTGAGTTTTCCACCATGCTTCTTTTGCTTTATATATAGCCCGTCTGAAATTATTGTTTAACTCTTTTTACTTCATTTTGCATAACTCCGTGTTTACTTTCTTCCATTTTTTTCTCTCATCCATCTTTTTAATCATCTCATCCGTGACCCATGGTTTTCTTATCCTTTTCCCTTTAACGGTTCCTATAGTATTTTTTTTAGCTTTCGATATCACTTTCTTGATACAACCTGATTTTTCTTCGATAATACTCATCTCTTTACTGTCATCCATAATTTTCTCTACAGCGTGTTGAGACTCCTTCCTTGTTAATCCATTTAATGCTTCTACATTCCATTTCCTAACCCGCCGCCCCTGCCTTATCCTTTTAACAAGGACGCTACATTTTATAACAACTAAATTGTGGTCAGAGTCCGCATCCGCTCGCGGGAAGCTGTGCGAAATTGTCACACTGTTCTTAAACCTGTGCCTAACCATAATATAATCTAACTGATTCCTTTCTGAGTCACCTGGCATTTTCCATGTATACCTACGCCTTCTGTGGTTTCTAAACTATGTGTTGGTGATGACTAGACCCTGTCTCCTGCAGAACTCAAATGCTTTCTCCCCGCGGTCATTCCTTGTGCCTAAACCGTAGTCCCCCACCTCATCACCATCTCTTCCTTCGCCTACCGTCGTATTCCAATCCCCCTTCACTATCAAATTTTTCCCTGCTAGAACACACGCGATTATGTCCTCTAACTGATCATATATCCTATTTCCTTCTTCCTCCTTATGGTTTTTCTGGTGGCATGTATACCTGAGCAGTGACCAAGTTCTTCGGTTCTGCTTTTATCTCTACTAGTAATATTCTATCCGTTGCTTGTTCTTTTTTTACTACGCTTCTTCCTTCCTCTTTATTCAATATTTTGACAACCCCTCGTTGGTTCTCGCTTCTCTCCTCTGCATGTAAATCTAAAACTATCATTCCTGCACTCCCCATTATCTTTTCATCTCACCTCGCATAATGCTAAAACATCTATATTTTCTCATTCTATTTCTCGCAAAATACTTTAATGCACAAAAGCAAAATACATAAAAGCACGGTCGTTGAGACACCTCTATGCACACATATCATTGCTTTTTCATGCATTTATATTACAACGGCGACCGAAACGTAAGGCAACTCATGAAGTGTCCAACGATGCTGCGATGCTTGGTGTTCCACTCATCATATGAGCGTGGGACTCGGGTGTGACTGGTCTATGGCAGCCATTAATGTAGGTTCGAATGGCCCCCTTAAGGTACTCATTTAGAAGATCCCTTGTCGTTGGAATTAAGTGCCTGTTAAAGTCGAAGGGGAGATTTCTGTGTAAAAGACGTGTACTCTGTTGCTCTTCGAGGTTCTTGGGTGTTTCGATGAGTACAAAAGCCAAAAATGTCAATTAAGGCGACTAATAGAATTTCCCATTAAAAATTGTTCTTCTAAATCTATATTAATCTTGAAATAATATTACGAACTCGTATGAGAAATCCGAATGTAAAAATGTGATATAAATTCACAAGTTTTACGAAGTGCGCTATAACTGTAGATAAATGACATAAATCCGTGGTTATATTCTTTAATTTAGAAATGCAAGAATCTTTGACTCAACAAGTCATTCACATTGGGCTTCTCATAAAATTTAGAATTCTATTGGTGGAACTGTCGTCAAGTTCAAAGTGATGATCTGGATAGCACTTTTACGTCATTATTGAATTTAAATAAAGTTTGTCTTTAAATAGTGCTATAATTTAGGCGAAGTAGTATCACTCCTCTCTCTCCCTCATCCCTCTCGTTTCCATTGACGCGTGTCCTCCTTCAAGGGAATTCCTCCACCCGTGTCCTCACGCGCTCTGCGTGGGACGGTGGCACGCCTTAGGAATGCCCCCCATGCGTACCCCTGGGGTGAAAGAGGGTAGGGGTCTCTTCCCCACCCACCCCCCTTATTCCTCGCCCATGCGATTAGGACGGGGCGGGCAGGTTCGAGCTCCGGGCGCCATGAATCTCCCCGGGCCGGGCGCTCGCTTAACGCCTTCGCGACGCTCCCGAGGGCGAAAAAGTTGGCGAGGCGTGATTTATTGTGGGAAGGGGGCTTTTGTGCTCGGTTGCAGCGATTCTCCTCAAGAGCCCCTCCCCCCTCCAATATGCTAATGTTCCCCACCACCACCCTTGTGGGGGAAGGGAGGGTGGTAAGGAGTTGTGAATAATGTGGCTGTTGTCCCCCGGCCAACCCCTGCCCTGTTGCCTGTGTCTTCTCCGCTCTCGTGCCTTATGAGAGACGTCGCATCCCATCTGCACTTATTCCCACGAAGAAGATTTTTCACTCGTAATTAATTAATCGCGCGATCTTTGCGCCCTCCGGAAAGTTATCCTTTTTTTTGTGCGCGTCCTGACTCACCGGTGATAGTGACTTGCCCTTTCCCCTTGGGCTGGTGATGGTATCCTCCTCATAAATGTGACACTCGTAATTTTTCGTTGTCCTGTGCGATAGATATTTTTCATATCTATGCCTTTCATTTTTGGTACGCGATCACAAATTTTCGTGCCCTCTGTAGGCCTAGTGTGGATGCACCCCTTAGCACACACCTTAACGGCTACTTGTAGGGTATCATGTCGGTGTAGAATTTTGTCGCTCAATTCCGATAGAAGTATTCCGTCTCCTCGTTTCCACTCGATTTTCTATATTCTCTCTAAACTTTGTGATTGAAGGAAAATTAAGGCTAACGGTCATTTACTATTTACCCTCATACGTATTGGCTTCCACAGTACTGATAGTAATATGGTAATAGGTTGATTGAGACTTAAAAATCCACAATATCTCTCAGAAAATCTAGGCAACAAAATCGGATAGGCTGCATCCGTTTCAAATGACAATTGTCCATCTATTTCGCGTATATCTGTATCCCCTTGTGACGCCTAAGGATTTATTTCTCGAATTATATCATAATCACTTTTACAAACGACTTTAAACTATTGGAATGCTTTATAGCATTATAAGAAAATTTGTCATATAGCCTCCTGTTTACCTCAATTTTAAATGCTGGAGCAAATATTAAAACCGCACCTAAAATTAGACCAAGAGAAAATGTGTGCTGATAGCTTTAATATTTGCTGGAGCAAACTTTAAAAGTAATATAGGAGCACGTAGACGAATTGCGGTTAATCAAACTATCAAACACATCCGATTCGGTGCAAATTTTGCCCATGTGAAATTTGTGAAGACACCTGCAGGAAATTTTATAAAAAAAACAGTTACACCAAAATAGAAAAATATTTTCAGTTGTAATTTCTGTTAACGGTTTTAAAAGTTGCTAATTAGAATCTTTTAAATTTTTCTTCTCTGTCTGCTTATCCTCAGCTTGGGTTTGTTCAAACCTAAAACTTATTTAAATACTTTATCATGCTGAGTTATATTGTTAATGACTGACGTCCTAACACCCCCTGCTACTTGGCCCTTACGACCTGGACAGAGTGATGGTATATGGTAACTTGTTTCACTTGTCAATTTGTCTTTACTATTGCTACCCTGGAATAATACAATTCCCATGGGAACATATAGGTAATAAATAGGTGAATAATATGAGCGGCGTTTGCGGGCGGGCCCGTTGTTTGTGGTTATTTTGCAACCACTACCCTAAGAGAACCTGAGCTTGCTTGACCTTTGGAATATTGTTAACTAAAACAGTACTGCTCCCATCCTGTGCCAAGTCTTTGTTGTTTCTTGCATCCAGGGGATGTTTATCAAGGGCTTCTCAACTTCCTGAGCAAAAAATTATTCCACTAATCTCCCCCCATTTGGCTTCACTCCCCGCTTACTTACAAATTACTTTCTTCGCCAAATTCTCATCCCATGAAATTTTTTATAATTTAATCTTTTATTACTGATTATCTCCACACATTCGTGAACCTTGCTCGTTGGTATTCAATGGCTCCACACCCGCCAGTATGTGCATGGTGCGACTGTTCTCAATTTCCTTCGCCGTTCATCCATTACGTGTGTTCGGACGCTATGCCAAATCTCTCAAGGACTCTTAAATAGTTTTACGTACTAAATCACATTTGCAATACTCGTACCTTGGTGCTCATGAGTCATTAAGGAGTGCAGTCTAGGATATAATCTCGCGTGATGTTTCCGAACTCTCGACTGGTTAGTGGGGTGTCTTTAAGAGATAACTGATTCCGAGGTGTAATCCAGTGCGAGGCTGCTTCTCCGTGCCATCCAGGCGAAGAAAGCGTATCAAATGACTTGTCCAACGGTTTTCCTTTAGTCATTAAATTTTATTTCCAAAGGGAAAAATATTTCCATTAACTTTTTTACGTAAATCACTCTTGACAACCAAAATGACTGGCCAACCCCCTTTTCAGACTGTGGCCATTCCAGGCCCTCTTGGGCCCTCCCCCCCGCTGAACTCTCCTCCCCCGCAACCTCCTGGGGTCCACCTCACCCCATTCTGCTGCTCCTCCTTGGTTAATTCCTTCACTCACGCGGCGCGGGAGTAAGGAAAGGTGAGGTATGTCCGAATCACCGCCTCCTCTTGAGGTTGACATTTTATGAAGGGCCGTGGCGGAGGTATCTCAGCCATATTTGAGGTGCGGGGTGCAATTAATTCTGTTTCGCAATGGGTGTATTATGCCTTTTGCTCTTCGTTTTCTATGCCATTCTGTTCACGTCGTCCTTTCTGATAAAAATCTCAGTCGTAAATCGTCGGGAGGGATTCAAGTCTTTGACGGTTCTACGATTACGGTTTAAGGCATTTTTTTTGTGCATTTACGATTTTTGTTTTGAAGAATTCGTGCATGGCTAGAAATCAGGATGCTAAGGGAAAATTCATCTCACCTCTGTTATTTGTTGCATAAGCAGTAGCCTTCTCCCTGAAATATAATTTCTCCGGAGCAGCGGCGCCAGTACGTTCGGTTTGCTGGGTGAAACCGAAGTTCCAAAGCCCTATATTATGGCCTTATTGGGCTTAGCGGAATGGTGTGCGTGACACGGCATATTTGATTCATGTGACCATAAGTCTGGAAGGAGGAGGCACCCGAAGACCAGAAAGTCAAGATCAAAACGGTATCCTGTACCACTTATATCACTAATTGAAAAATATATGCACAGAGTGACAGGTGGCATTTCTTTCATTTTTACAGAAAGAAAACTTGAAATGGCTTAATTTAAACAGTCTTGGTATTTCAGTTGTATTTTCTTTATTGCATATTAAACTTGAAATTTCGCAACGATATAAAATATTAATTTTGCATGAAGGAACCTTCGGGTTGATTACTGTGGTTGGTTGGATAAGAAGGTTTGAATGTTTTGATTATATCCTAATAAGGAAGCCTAGTGGATCCGAAAGAACTTACGTAAATTTATTGTAAAATTATATTTTACACCAAATGAAGTGAATTGCACTACTAGATCACTGAAATTACTCTTCCACTTTTTAACTTCACATTCTCTCCTCGTCGATTAAAAAGTCAAATATTATTTAATAAATACCTTTAAAGTAACAATATAGATATATCCAATTCATAGATTATAATTTCAGATTTTCTAAGCTATCTAAATATTACTAAGTACTTTCCTTGATGTTTGCCGGCGGAAATATTTCATAGATAATTTACAATAATCTTAGGAGTAAATTTTATGGGAAAAGTTTTTAGATTAATAGCCATTTTGTGCACTTGTAAAAACCATAAATTATAATGCTTAAAGCTAAGAATTAAATTTTTAGGTGGGTACTTTGTTGTATCCTGTAATGTCGTTCGCTACAGTGAGCCACCTTCCATAAAGCGACTAGCTACTAGAACCGCGCTAGTGGAAAGGTGCCACTACCCATCCCTAGTGTTTAGTAGTGGGTAGAGAGAGAACTTGGAGAGTGGATGGAATATGGTGTTGCACGAAGAGTTATAGCCCTCCAGCCCCGCTTCCAGGGAAGCGTCAGGTCGGCCTTAGGGGACGAACAGTATGCTTATGGCCGCGAAGGTCCCGGAATCAAATCAGAGCGAAGTCTTAGTTCTCACAGGAAAAGTTAGGTCCTTATTTTTGTTGTTGCTAAATTTATATTCCAGTTCCCTCGCAGCACCACAAAGAGAAATGTCCTGTATTGTAATTGGTGCGAGGGGCCCTAAATCCATCGAACGAGCTTCCGGGTTGACGTCGAGTTATTCAAATTTGCATTAATGCTTGCATCATTTTTTTTGCGGCAAGGTAAATATTTTCCATTAGCGCTCAAATCCGCATTGATCATTTGGGTTGGGGTCACCGTTTAAACTGAAATGCTCGGGAACGTAAATATTTCTCTGTATACATGAGCGATATTAGGTGTTTCCCTATTCAACAGAGGAAACCGCACTCGTCTGCAATTCAAATCTACACCGATGAGTGTCGTGCTGCAGTCGGAAGTCTTTTCCTTACGAATCCCAACCCACGTGACTACTGTGCACCGACCCAGGGTATCGTGTCAGGGCCCTCGGCCCGTGGTCCAATGGCCCAGCCGGTTGTGGGTGGGTGTATAGCTGGGAGTGGTCCGGTGTACTCCGATCGAGGGGGAGCCGTGCTGTGGGCACGCGGCTGTCCCCGGCTTCCTTTGCGAGCCGAGTGTCGAGGGAGGCAGATGGCAAGAGGCCCCGATAAGGAGACTTAATTAACGGTACGCTGCGGGTTTACCTCAAGGGGTCGTGGCAGGGCGGGAGGGGGAGGGGCGTGCCGGGCCCGCGGAATTTGCCGGGGGATTAGGGCGGGAGACCCCCATCCCTCCGTGCCCCTCGGCCGAGGGGATTAGGGCCACGACGGCGATGGATCTGCTGCCATGGCCATCGATTACGGCACCCCTCACCCATACTTCGGCCCCACCCTCCTTCCCGCCCGCAGGACCCCGTTTCGCTGCTACCCCGCCGCGTCTCGACGAGGGTGCACTAGATTGACGGCGGAGAGATATGATTTCTCGTTTTCGACGCACGAATTAGTTGACCTCTAGTTTGACTCCCAACCTCCACAGGGTGTGGCGGTCAGTCAAGTAGGTGGCTCCGGTAGAGCGGTGCTCCTTTGTTCCCTGACAAAGATGTGCTTTCTTCTCCCCACCTTTTTTTCTGAAATTGGAGATGAGTAGAACAGAATTTTGTGTGGATATTAAAATCACTGACTTCGAATTTGTTGTCTCATAGCGTAACTTTATGGAATTTAATCAACGTACTGATATGGAAGAAGTAGCGGTGTAATTCCAAACTAGCTTTGTTTAAAACACGACCTAGATTTCGACACTGGACGTCAACATCAATTTTTTTCACAGAAGACATTGCATGTGTATATATATATATATATACACATGCAATGTCTTCTGTGAAAAAAATTGATGTTGACGTCCAGTGTCGAAATCTAGGTCGTGTTTTAAACAAAGCTAGTTTGGAATTACACCGCTACTTCTTCCATATCAGTACGTTGATTAAATTCCATAAAGTTACGCTATGAGACAACAAATTCGAAGTCAGTGATTTTAATATCCACACAAAATTCTGTTCTACTCATCTCCAATTTCAGAAAAAAAGGTGGGGAGAAGAAAGCACATCTTTGTCAGGGAACAAAGGAGCACCGCTCTACCGGAGCCACCTACTTGACTGACCGCCACACCCTGTGGAGGTTGGGAGTCAAACTAGAGGTCTATACATATATATATATACATATATATATATATATATATATATATATATATATATATATATATATATATATATACACTTTTTTGGAAAACCCACAAACGTGTAATGTAAATTCACTGATAAGTCATAACAAACACAGAAACCAAAACACAAAAGAGGAAAAACTCACTGGTTCTCGAATTTTCGGTGGTCCAACCACCTTTCTCAAGAGGAATTAGGAACATTTTCGATTTCTCAAGAGGAATATTAATTATATATATATATATATATATATATAATTAATATTCCTCTTGAGAAATCGAAAATGTTCCTAATTCCTCTTGAGAAAGGTGGTTGGACCACCGAAAATTCGAGAACCAGTGAGTTTTTCCTCTTTTGTGTTTTGGTTTCTGTGTTTGTTATGACTTATCAGTGAATTTACATTACACGTTTGTGGGTTTTCCAAAAAAGTGTATATATATATATATATATATATATATATATATATATATATATATATAATGTGAATTCACTAAATAGTCATAGCAAACACAGAACATAACAATCACAGTTCTGTTCCTAATTCCTCTTGAGAAAGGTGGTTGCACCACCGAAAATTCGAGAACTAGTGAGTCCCTCTTTTATATGTTTTAGTTTCTGTGTTTGCTATGACCATTTAGTGAATTCACATTATTGTGCACGTTCGTGGGTTTTCCAAGAAAGTGACTATATATATATATATATATATATATATATATATATATATATATATATATATATACACACATTCAAACACGAAATACCGCCATATGGCGAATAAATATTCATTCACATTGAAATAGAGATAAGGAAAACGGTAAAGGAACACATATAAAGGACGAACACAAGAGAGGTGGGGATGGCGGATGTGAGCAGATCACGAATGTAAAGATAATGCTTTTAGGTAAAGATAATTTTTGTCAGGGAACAAAAGAGCCCTCCATCCAACCCCCTCCCCCATCCTGAACATATATATACTAGAATGTCTTCTGTAGAGAATACTTGCTGTTGGCGTCCAACGTCGAAACCTAGGTCGTGTTTTGCTGTTTTTTGTGTGGAATTACGAATTTACTTCTTACTGGTCGCTAAAGCAATCCTACACCGTTCATATTTGCTCACGCTTCCGTTCATTTCTCCACCCTTCCCAAAGTTTCTTGTAAAAATACTTCTTTGTGTTCTTTTTCAAGTTCTACGTATTCAAAATACTTCCGACAGAGAAGCTCCCATAAAGGTTGACGTAAAAAGGTAGATTTAATCTCCCATGATGTACGAGTCGAGATATCATATGTTATCCTATTTAGTTTGAGAACTGCCTTCAGTCGAGAAGAACTTACGCCACAAAATTATTCCGATGATTAAAGGAATACTGGTTAACTTCGAAGTATTTGGCGTTGCCCGGTGTGACTTGTATCAGACGCAAGTCATCCGGAAACGTAAAATCGACCGAAACGTATACCCCAAATCTGAGTACGGTATATTGGATACGGGCAAGAAAAGTTTCACTTGTGGCATCTAGACGGATCAGCGTAGGTAATTTTACCACTACCTAACTAGTTTCATGTTAAAATTGAACAAGTCACAACATTATTTTCGGATTTTGGTGAGAAATATTTAGAAAAAAATCATAGTTATTTACACTGATATTTTCGCTTTGAAAGTGAAATGAATTGCGTGTTTATCGTCAAAATTATAATTTTCCATCCGGGAAAGAGAGTAAAAGTAGATCAAGGAATTTATTTGTAATCAACTTCACTTATGGGAATTAATTCAAGTTATGGTTTCATTCAAACAATCGACGAAATCATGATTTACTGGCCCTATATAAGTGTATACTACGGGTCCTCATTATTAAGCGATTTTGTGAATCTTCTTATTGGGTACACCGTTTTAAGGGTGGGAGTGCTCCATGCTGCCTGAGATTCGGCGTGGTTCCTGGAGAACATCTTTTACTTACGTCCCGTGTTGTCCGATGATTAAGCTGCCTTTCGCCCTAAGCCGAATTAATCAGAAGAATATGAGTTCGATTAATCTTGTCTTCGATTTGATATAGTCCTTTTATATGACAGGGAAGTAGAATTTGAGTCTAGGTCCGATGTTGCATGTAGCTTCAGAGCGGTAGCTTGAAAATACATCAGTCACCACGCAAGTCCCACTTCAGTATACATCTCGTGTAGTCCTCTAAGGAAGCGTTTCTTTTGAACAACTGAAATTAAAACTCAAATTGTAGCATTTTATTCAAAATGTTCCCTCCTAATTTGGGAATAATGAGCAGGAACAGTCCTTCGGTTGGCACGTTTTTCATCAGGGACACTTCTGTCAGCCAGCCTGATTTCGTATCACTCTTGAGAATGTACTCGTTTTTAAACAGGTCTCGTAAAATGTTGACTGACACGGTGATACTAGGCTCAGAAATAGTTTAGATAGTTAAAGTTGAAATTGACTGCTTTTCGTCGTTTCCTTTCCTCTCTTTCTCTCTAGGCTTCGCTTTTACGAATACTTTCAGCGAACCCCGTCCGAACTTCAGGATTCCCATGACTATTTAACCTTTAGCCATTCGTATAGCTCTCTTGTAAACCCCTCATCGAGATTATGTCTCTTATTGGTTACGCTGTTTAACGAGATTAGGGCCTTGATTTCTCTTCGCGGGTGAAAGCGGCGTATACTGATGCGAAGAAGTAGCGGGGTCAGAGCAGCGCCCCGCCGACTTTGGTTGCTCCACACCGTCGGAAGCTCGCCCCTTTCGGAACACGATTGCCCACCCACCGGCCGTAACTGTGCGTTCATTGCAGTGGCTTCTCTACTTCTGTTGAGAGATTAAATCCTTAAGAACTCAGGCGGCCTACTAGCCAGACATTTTAAACTTAGATAAAAATTAACAAAAATAAAATCATTGATGAGTAGAACGTATCTTTAAAGAAAATATAAGTAGAACGAGGAGATTGAAACCAGTGGGAATATTCTTATATGTTCAAGCTATTTTCTGGAAAATTCCGTGAATAGTGAGGTATTTGGTTATGATTTTGACTTTAGAACAATGTATATATCATGGTTTATATCTTGAAACACTTAAAATTTTGACAAAATAGTTAAATATAATGAATTTTTTCAATATTAAAATTTAATATGAGAATAATAGCTTCCAAGAGCTATTTTTGCTCCCGAAATCGCGATCCGTTAAACATAGTCAGAGGCCTGGGTTCATTGCCAGAATACCATCGGGTGACCAAATTAGTGATGGCAACTTGAAAATTTGCATCTACTAGTATCATACGTAAGAAATATCATTCGGAGATTGGGCGTAGCATATGAAATTTGACTTATTTCATAGAAATCATGTGAAAAAGTACGCGATGAAAATGTAAACGATAAATCTTATCCCGTATTTCATCCTACGTTGGGAGGAGAATTGCGTGAGGGGGTTTGAGCGTGTTGTGATGTTGTGTCTTCTGGTTTTGTTGGTTGCGAGAAAGTGATAAACAAGAGGACTAAAAGTAAAACTTTAGATAGAATGGCAGTTATGTTTTTACATTATTTTATTTTTTCCAGTATCGTCATTTGATTTGTGTCTTCATGCATGGCCATGTAATATATTTTTATCCTTATTGCTAGTTCGCTATTTTTCATGTTTTTCTATCTCTTCATGTAGGCTATCATTTTTCCTTTTTTTGATATTTTATTCCAAAACTTATTCATAAAAAAATGTCGTTGCCGGTACACTAGAGGCGAGTCATAGTTTATGGGATGCTCGTTGGTGCCACATGTACCGAGGATATTTTTTTGTCAACGGAGAAGTTTAAAACTTGGGTTGTTTCATAGGTCTTTGAGTGAGTTAATCTGTCACCCGTGCTTGTGTCCAATGTCATAATCTCGTCGCGGGCGTCCGCGTTCCCTCGGACCTATATTTATTGGAAGTGGTGACACACGCTGCCGGCTCGTAACTTTTCTGCGGTCGGGGAGGTGCCGTCTGTCCCGCTCTGCGACACCCGAGCTCAGGACGGAAGGGTTTGAGTCGTACACGCCGAGGAAGATGGTCGGTGAGACTTCCTGGGTCAGAGGTCGCGGCGACTTCTCCTCTCCCAGGGTCCGCTGTTGGATACTCCTCGCCTCCCCCTCCGCGTCCGCCCATCACCGCCTTTATTGCGGTGCGACTGTGAGCCGATGTTTTTACGCCCCCTTCAACCACCCCACCCCCAAAAGTTGCCCCCGTTGTCCTCCCCGGAGCGAATTCCTCCTGTCCAGTCCATACTCTCACAACACACACACACACATACAAGAAACCCCTAACACCGCACCTCTCCCTAAGCTTTCGGACTTTTCATTAGCGTCGTATCCCCTTTTATCGATTTTGCCATCATATAAGAGCCAGGCGGCCGCGGGGCCGGCCCTTTTGTTTGACGCGCGACGGCGTCACGTGCGGCCCATTACGCCCCGCTTCCCCACTCCTCTCTCTCCGCCCTGCCCCGCTCCACCCCGTCCGTTCGCCCGCTCGAGCCCGCACAAAAGGCCGCCCCGGGTACGCACGCACGCACTTCCGGCTGCAATCCCTTTTAACGGCCGGTGTCGTTTTACATTCCATCATCCGGCCGCTTCGGCTTAAAGATTTCGTCCGAGTGGAAGGGGTTGGGCGCTGGTGAGGGCTTGAGTGGTGTGCGCTCGAGGGATTCGTCATCGGCGGGGCCGCACCGGCTCCTCCGTGGTATGCAATTACCGCGCCATCTCT
Organism: Hetaerina titia; assembly: GCA_037158775.1. Taxonomy (NCBI): domain Eukaryota; kingdom Metazoa; phylum Arthropoda; class Insecta; order Odonata; family Calopterygidae; genus Hetaerina; species Hetaerina titia. The sequence continues at coordinate 49,636,406 of CM073779.1, read as the reverse complement.
CTCTCTCCCTCCCTTCCTCCCTCCGCCCCTAATGAATCTCCCGCGGGTGCCCGTGCATTTGCATTCGGGGACGAAAGTGGATGCGGATTATGGGCTGCCACCACCTGGGACGGCTCGTCGGGGAAGGGACGGGGGTGCAGGGTACTATGCGGACCCCTTCCCCCCCGCGTCGGAGGCACCCTTATATCTATCTCTCTCTCTCCATCCAGAGCACCAGCCCCCACTCTCTTCCCCTCCCCGTCCACACACACCACGCCGCAATTAATTACACCCCCGCACCAAAGTGTTACGATGCACTCGAATCCCATGGTGGAGATCGTAAACCGCGTTATACTCTCATCGCCGTGGATTGATTTTTACGGCCGCGTGGATGCCCCCGCCAATAGTGCACTTAAAGCACGCGGCGGCCAATCACTCTGACGAGAGTGGGGTGGGGATGTTTGTCGGGCGGTACCAGCGAAGGGGGGGGGGGGGTGAGCGGATGGGGTCTCTCGCTCCGTCGTTGTTCTTCGGCGCGTCCGGGGGAGGGTTTGGGGTGGGGGGTGGGTTAGGCGGGCTGGTCGGATTGAATGGATCTCGGATGTATCTTCGGTGTGGCGAGTCGGTTGAGGTCGTGTAATATCGCCGAGTGATGGGGGCGAGAGCGGCATAAAACGGCGATTCACGGGGATGGCTGGAGTCCCGCCGCGTCCTTTTCACCGCTTTTTATTCCTCCGGGAGTTGTTGTGGGCCTCCCTTTGTGTTTATATGGGGGGAGGGGTTGACTGCGGAGGGCCGCCTGTGGATAGGGGCATTGTTCTTGTCGGAGGGGCCAGTCAGCGGCCATCGTAAAGCCGCACCACCGTAGCCACAAAGTTTAGAAAATTGGTAATTATGAGAGCAAATGTGAATCCGACGTTGTGGCCGGAACGTAACCCAGGGGTCATAAGAGGAAAGGGGGGGGGCGGGGGAGGTTGACGCTTTTGTGTCTCAACTTGCGGGAGTTCCCGATCCTCGTCGTCTCCACCGTTTGACTCACTCCCCAAAACGGTTAGGAAAGTCAAAAAGTTCGTATCACTTCCCTCCTGAGGAATATGAAGTCCACATTTACTGCGTCATGACAGTTACGTTTTCCGGTATAATCTTCTCCCGTCCCCAAATATATAATTTAGAAGTCGGCCTACACTGACACGTTTCACAAGCCGGTTGCCTTCTCTCATGCAGTTGAATTTTGGTCTACCGAATCGCATGGTGTTCATCTGTGACATGTAGAGAAATATTCTCATTTGACTTTTTACTGGAAATATAATTTTCTAGGTGATGTCCTCTGGTGTTTTAAGTGTTTCCGAAGCTGGACGTGATTTTTGTTTGTTGTTTTTAGATGAATCTCATAGGTATCTACATATTTTAATGCAATGCGAAGATCTTGGTTTAAAACATTAAGTTTTCGCATGGTGTCTTCGTCATAATTTATAACGGGACCCCTTCCCATTTATAATGGAGGAAAGTTTTTGTAGCGGCCGGTGTTGTTTTGAAGCCTTTTGGTTGTCGTACCTGTAAGTTTCGGTAATTTGCTAGACGTGGTCTGGTGGACGTCTAATACAATACCGTTTATTTTGGAGTCTCTCATTCTCTGCCTCATGGCACTTTATTTTCTTGTGAGAAATCCCGTTTAGTGCAATTAAATGTACTTCTTCTCTAAGCATTGGCTAGGGTCCAATGTGGAGAATATATTTCTTTCGCTCCATCCATTTCGCTGATCAATGGCTTGAATTTAGAGTGAAGTGCTTAGTTACGTGTTCACATTAGTAATTAATTTTCACAGACAGATGAATATGAAATTCCGTGATATGCCCTCATGAATTTTCCGTACGAATCTCCCGTCTGTTACATTTAACCACGGCTAATTCAACATTTGCGTATTGCCTTAATCGCTTTTGTTGGGCATTCCATAATAATGCCGTGGATATATCCCCTCAGGGTACCCACGTAATCTAATTCGATATTTCCCGGTGGGTGAAGAGGCCTACCGCGACTCTCAAAACTTAGTGTAAACTGAAACAATTGTTTAGCGCTTAAATGGAACCCCCTCCCGCTGATGGCTCATTTATATTCTTATGGTCCCATTCCTACCTAATGGCCCCTTTCTCTCTTTGAGATGCCTCGCATTCTCCCACTCGTTTATTAAAACAGGGAGGGCGCTCCCCATCGCTTTGGAACGTGACGGGCTCCTCTACCCCTAAACCCCTTCCTCGCCCTTCCCCTCTTCACCCTGTACCCCGAGCCCAGTCCCATCCTCCGACCGTTCCCGCCCCCAGCCGCGGGCACCATCCCCACGGCCGCAAATCCTGCCGGTCGTGGGAGATGGAGTGGGGGAGGATCATGTGTGAGCTCCAAATCAAATTGCTTGAGCCGCTTGAGGTGTCGGCACCAAGGGACACTTGAATCACGCTCAGCGTTTGCTTTTACGTACGATGATCGTGTGTGAAGTAATGTTTACAGGCGTCAGATGCATTTCAAGTCAGTCCATTGAGGATTGGCGTAGACGTCGCATAATTTGATTACGCTAAGGTTTTTCTCCCGTAGTTAGCCGTTGGAATTGGCGGCCGACTGTCGATGTCGTTTACTCAGTAAGGGACTAGATGTGAAGATAGTTAGGGTTGGGTAAGAGCCGAGGGAGCTGGGATGGTTGAGGGAAAGCCGGTGCAGACTTTAGATTACTCTTGACAGAAGACACCGTTGGGTCCAAGGTTTAAAGGCTTGGCGATCAATCGGCCGCTTACACTACCAAAGCACTCTTTGCTCTCACTTGGGTGAAAAGAGCACGGCGACAAGCATCTTGCACGCTTCGCATTCCGCTGTTTTATTCCCTCTCGGATCCAGTTTTCATTCACTTGTTTTCCCTACCTTCGCTTCTCCTCTCCGCTTTCTGAGCAAATTCCTAATGAAAAAGCCGATCCCTACCACAGGTTTTAACGTCCAGTCTGACGGGCGAACTGCATTTGGAGTGATCTCCTCAAGGTATTCAAGTAGATGCCAGAAAATTACTGAAAAATCCGCCAAATTTACGAATCGAATGCGGCAGTTTGATCAGAGGATCCCCTGAAATTGAAGAAGTCCGACGCTATTTCATTCGGGCACGATAGTGATTGAAATGCATGTCCACCTGTAAGTTACCGCACTTCGCTCTGACAGCTGTTATGGTTTACTCTTTCCAAGAAGTGACCAAATTTGAGGTCAATTCGCCGGTTGTCTGTGTGCCAAATATTATATTTCATGTTTTGTTATTCGGAATTGTAATATGAGTAAGGAATGAAGCGATCAACCAGATAGAAAGAGAAATCGTTGCCGTTTGCTTTTAATAAGGACTTTTTTATCAACAGGAGTATGAAATGGGAGTGTTCAATTTTATGAAGTGAGATTGAGATGAGATCTTGAGATCCAAATGAGATATTCTTAGGGTTGCTGCCCAATAGGAGACCGGGACGCCACTGAAAAATCCGTTTACAGTAATATTTGGATCCTCAACGTCCGGAATTGATATATGACGATTTTTCGAGACTAGGCCTCCGTCTGGGACTTGAAGGATTTGGTAAGCTGCTCACCAGATTTTCTTGAGCTGGCGTTTGTGAGACGGGAGCCATGGTTCATTTGAAGACTCCCCCCTTATTATTAGTGTTGAAAGCAGTAGTATACTGGTCTTTGGTAGGTTTTTGATTAATCCAGGGACTAAGAGCTACTGCGGCCATATTATCCTCCTAATACTAATTATCTGGATTTAGGTAATGCATTAAATGCTACAATTTTTCGGTACACCAAACCTTCTATGTGCCATTATATGTTGTAGATTATCTACATACTTTGAATGTACGCATTTTAGCCAGTTGATGTACAGTCGATGCGTCAAGAGTGTGCCTTGTCACATGAAGCAATGAGTGTCAAATAACCCCGAGTTGCCAAGTTTGCAGGATTCGCCTCACGTTTTTTTTTCTCCCACGCTTCCTCGGCGCTTGTATCTATTTTCTATTCTATCTTGTATTCATCTCCCTTTTGATGGAAGAAAGAAGTTCATCGTCACGTCTCTGAACATATTATTTAGAGCAATAAAATATCCAAGTTTGTTAATATATACTTATTTAAAGTGGATATAAACAAATTTGAACAGTTTCGAAACGTTGCATCACTCTGTCACTTGAAAATGATGCAATGAATCGAAGCTATTCGCTGAATAAAAATAATGGTGAATATTAGTAAATCCTTGATTCATTGCTTTGGAACGATTCCGCAGCATCAAACCTGAAACCATATCTGATACTACAATGCAAAGACCAAGGCGAGGCTGGTTATCCATGACAAGCAAGATTTGGCGGGAAATATTCGTTATTTCATCTAGGGAATGAATTCGAACCGTCGGGTCGCCCCAAATTGTAATGATTTTTCCCCAATCGGATATCGTGATTAATCGGTGCATGGTTATTAGTATATTTGACGAGTCGCAATCCATCGCTCGAGGAATGATCAGCGTTTCTCTCCTGCATCCGACATCTTTGATTCCGATTCCGAGGGACGGCCCACGCCTCTTGCTCCCACGCGCCGCGTCCCTCGATTAAGTGGAGTGAGTGCATCGGTGGGCGGGCCGATTGCCCGGGCTATTGCCATTCGTGGGAGTGTGTGCATGTGTTCCGCGAGGCCACTTGGCTGAATTTCTCCCGTGATGGACACCCCCCCCCCCTCACGCCCCACCATCGGCCGCGCCCCATTTGCTTCGTCCGCTCCTCTCGCTCCGCGTGCACATTCGTGGTGCTTATGCATATTTGATACACCGGTCGAGGGTGGGGGGGTAGGAGAGGGGTACGCTTGGTTTGTTCTACCGGCATTTACCATTCACTCCACGCTCCGCGAGCTGTAAACATTCGGTGTGCGGTTGGGGGAATCGGGATGCCAGGATTGAATTCTGCGATTGTGGGGAGTTAAAAGATGTCCGACGAAGGAATGATGACTGACGGAAATGTCTGCCGATCAACTTTTCTGGATGTTTTATCTTTTATGTCGTTATGGTCTTGGATTTTTCGAGGATTAAGCAAGTACTATAGTAAAAAAAAAACAATGTATCTTTCCACCAATTTTATTAGGTACGACTAGTTTCAACGCATCGGCGTTTCATACATTGTGTTTTTGTCACTTCAGTGACAATCGATTTCCACAAAGTAATGCCTGAAAACATAGATTATATTAAACAAGTATTTATGATTGAAATGAAAAAAAATTATTGACATTGAATGCCATTGTGTGTGGAATCACTATGTCAATAATTTTATTTCAATCTATTATGCAGATTCCATAAAGTTACGCCGGAGACAGCCAAGAATTTAAGAAGTCGTCAAAATTGATTTTAGAGTTCTCTTTTTTTCCTTTGTGGTTTACTTAATCTGCCCCTGGTTAAGAGTTGTTCCCTTGTTGTCAGAATGAAGTTCGATGGCCCTCCTGTACCTTTATGAGTGTCATGACATAAGCCTGGATCGCTACCACCGTTTCTCAATGGGGCCCAGAATGTTCTCTTGTACGCCTTTACGCCGTCTTTGTTTCTAAACAAGTTTTTGACAAATGTAAATATACTTTCGCATTAAAGTTTTTCAAATTCCATAATTAGCGCCTTTTCCGTATGGTCCTAAGCACCTACCACATGCTCTAAATGTGGTCTGTAGTATGAAATGACACGTATTTGCATTTTTATTGCCTTCTCTCGGTTTGATTCGCTTTACTCGTCAGCGGCTGCTATATTTCGATCAGAATCCTGGGAGAACTAGCAATATTTACAGGCAGACCAAGATATGATGTTGTTAAGTTGCGATTGAAATCGTAGAATGCTGTGAGTTTGAAAAAAAACTGAAAATTGAAAAAAATTGGAGTGTGTGATCTGGTCAGTCTAAATCATGGAATGATGGAGATTCGTTTAACCAACGTGACGATTCCGAAATCGGTAGCTGTGAAATGCAATGTTCAGTATTAAGATTTTGGGACAGCATATCTACTTCAGCATGGGTGCAGTGACTTCTGGAACATGATATTGATCATCGGTCTAAATAATCTGAGTAACTTCGTAGGAAAGATAGTTCTTCCAATGTTGAGCAAGCTTCGAATCAGAGGTGCCATTAATCATACCCTTAAGGGTTCAGATATTTTTTAAAAATGATATTGGGCATTCGAATAAAAAATTGATTATCATACAATTCTTCTTTCCAGCCAAATATATATACATTTTTAGATTAGTGCACTGCAGTTTAAGCTTTTTCAAATCGGCAACTTAAAAATGACAAAGTTCCTATACCCGAGTTTAAATTGTTAATTTATTTGTGAATGGAAGCATATTTAGCATTATTCGCCACAAGTTTTTAGTTGTTCGCAGAGTTAATCGCGAGAGAATAAGTAAAATAAGGGAATATGCGGCGGGATTAGACTAAATTACTTTGAAAATAACTGTTTAAAGCATTTAAATCGATCTGAACAGGAAAAATTTCGTACAACGTTTCCAAGTATCTTATTCCTCTCAGAAAAAATTTGGAATAGGAAATCAAATTCTTATAATTACACGAAAGCCATGAATTGCCAATTTTAGTAATTTAGATGAGCAATAGGAGCGGAAAAATTTCTCTCTCTCTCTCTCTAACAAAACAATGATAATTTCTCGTCTACTAGTGACGCCATAACTGGGTTTTTTTTCAGAGGATATGGAATCCGCCTTTAAACTCTTCTGATATACATTTTCTGTCGTACTTATTCTTCGTCACATTCATCGGATTTGATATTGCATTGTTTATATAATCATTCTATTCGTAGGAGTTCAGTCATGTGCAGACTATTCATCGGTGGAATGTAGAAGAATAACAACGTACGCTGCAGTGTGGTACCGGTACCGTTGCCTGTGCAATAGGCACTCCACCGCTCCTCGGCAATTATAAGGGTCGGGGTCCTACTCCAGGAGTCAAGCGGTCTCCTCACACCGCTCATCCCCCATCAACCCTCTTCCTCTACTGTCGCCATTCCGGGCTTCTGGTTTTTCACTGATTAGTCACATCGTATTCCTCTGCTTTGTTTACTTTATTCTATGACCACGGGAAATGTTTTAGTTGCTATATTGGTCGATTGATATTTAAGATACTCCAACGGCCAAGATTATTTCGCACAATCTATTGGAGGAAGTAATGCCAGAACAAATATAACGTCTATTTTTCTGGGTTGGATATCAGTCTTTGAACTTAACGAACACTTACCTAGCCGGGGGGGTCTTCGCCCTCTTCACCGCGGCCAGTTTTTTAATGGATTTTGCTGAAGGCCATATTCAACTATTTCTATTCCGGAGCTTTGGTAGGTTATAACTTGTTATTATTACCCATAAGTTATGCACGTCATTTCATGGGGTAATTTGCGATAAACTGATAAACGTGAGCATTTAGGTCAACTTGGAGAACACCGGGATTCTTAAATTTACTCCGATAAGAGAATCTGGATCTAGGAAAATCTGTAGACACGAGGGTAATGTGATGATTTAATTTAGGCGGCAAAATGAAGTGCGATTACAAGACCTCAAGTTGAATAAAAATGACATAGAAGGTATAACGAAGCAAATTGACTCAAGATGGTTAAGTTGTACGGAATTAGCCCAGAAAGAAAAATACATGCGATGGTGTCAAATCCCATAAAATCTCTCCACTTCTTAAGTAGCAACTAACTATATAATTTATCAATGCCATTTTACCTACTTTCAACCTATTACATGTTATAACCTGGGTCCTTTATATTTTCCGAAATCCTATTTCGGTCAGTCAATGTTACAAATCGAACTTTTTCTGGAGCAATGCGATGTAATTCTGGGATTTTTGGGAATCCCGGGGAGGTAAAAACTTGTTCTAGGTTTAATGATGTGGCATAGATATGAATGTTCTTAGTAGATACGACGATTATTATTTTCAAGCACCGTGGGGAACTGTGGTAATTATACAATTCACTCATACGTGAACTTTCAAATGGGACAGTTCAAGTTTCGTCTTTTCTCTAGGTCATCAAATAGGCAACAGAATTTCAGTAGAAATGTGACATAAATTATTCTGGACGGCAGGTTAAAAAAAATCCTCGTTGGGAGTCATTAGCATTTCAGGTCGTGGAGTGCATGTTGGCCGCGATAAGTATCTCATGGGAATCATGTTTTCGGCTATAAAAAGTTAACGACTCACGGACTAATGTAAATTATAACCCTGATGGAATTTTAATCCTGCAGTGTCACTTATGATGAGTGGAATATTTTTTCTGTATGGTTTTGCCGGAGCCATGACATCCATAGTGTGATGCGTACGATGAATTATCTCCAGAATCTCCTCATTGATACTTTAAACAATGTCGTCCTCAATTACTTGAGTCAGAGTTGAGAATGCCTGAGTTAGTATGTCTCGGTAAGCATTTCTTTTTACTGGGCCTGCATATTAATCGGTTTTTTACTGTGACTGAATGTAAATATCACTAAATGGATTTGTGTCATTTCAGAAACATGCACCAAATTTGCCTACGGCTACTTCCGTACTATTTACATCCGTGATTCGCGAACTTGCAAATAAAAACTGGTGTAATTCGAAAGCAAATATGAGGGAAACGCTTAGTAAAGTATGTGATGGAAAGCTTTGATTGCTTTATCACTCATTGTGGTCATTTAAACGTGAAGTGGATCATGCCCCATATTCTGTGCAGCCACCCCACCTCCTGTGATAAATGAGTCGTGAAGGCCAAGGTTTTTGTGGGGATAGCCAAATTCAGAAAATAAATCATTGCGTTTTGACTACTCCTGTCGGACTTGATGGTCTAAATCAAATGTTGTCATGAACTGTCGAAAGCTTTTAATTTTTAACAACGGGATTGAGTGAAACCTACTTAAACATGTTTTACGATTTTCTTTGGTAGAGATTATTTTGATGATATGATGCAATCATCTTCAAATGTTTTTTTTTAATGATCGGTAATTAGGGCAGAAAATAGCTCGTTATAGTTGAGGTAACAGTGTGCTGGTATCATAGCAATTTTTATTTTGGTCAGTACCCTTTCCAAGTAGTTCAGCTCTTTATCAATATTTTTATTGCTTGCTGTTATGGAGGAGATAAGTGGCACTTTAAGGATAAGTGATAATTGCTCCATTAAACAAACGTTGCATATTATTGAAGACAGTACATGAGGATATGAAATTCCGTCGCTGTACATTTACGATGGAAATATAGTGCAAGAGTCACTTTCTGGTTGCGTTCGGTCTGCAGATGTCACTGTATGGACGCCGTTGATAGACTTCTCATTCCCTTTCTGGAGTTTTTCTTTTAAATTGGAATGTAAAATTTAAATCGTTTACGCCTTATCACTGGGTCGTTATTGGGTTCTTATCAGTGCAGTCGCAGGTACTGGCAGAACTCCTTTTAAGTAATGGTGTTGTTGCCTTCGGAGTTCAAGGATTAGTTAAGACTGTTGCCGGGATAGACAAAGGTGACGCAGTCCACGCACATTTTTTTTCTGTTGAGGGGATCGATTTTTTTTTTTCAAATTAATGGCGTGAAAATAATGCCTTTGGGCCTCGCTGACGACTATAAATTGAGAAATGGCAAAGATGTCTGTCGTCCGCTTGGAGGGACACGAACGGGCTGGGAGGAAGGTGTATTCGGCATGAGTGAGAACGACTATGTCCATGTATTAGTTCGATTCCGATAAATGCTTAATATTTGAGACCATATATGTCTTTGCTTTCGTACCTCCAAACTCTTTATGTCAGATTTTCAGATTCCCACCAAACCTCTTTTAGATCTCCTCGGTATTTTTCAAGATTTTAATTTAAAGTTTTTGCTGGCGTTAATGGGCAAGTAATGTTGGTCACGTTTACCGAGAAGTGAAATTATCAAAATTATCCTCGCTCAAACTTGAATCTAGGATGAAAACACTGATAAACATCCGCAAGTATAGGTTTTGTCAGGCCGTTCTTGTAATTTAGAAAAGGAAAAATGTCGTTATTAAGGCAAATATTTTACAATTTCGTTATTTCCGTTAAAAACCCCTTTAATTCGTTGGTTTAAAGCTTTCAAAGTATACTATGTGCCGTAAATGATCCACGTCTATTCGAAACTCTCCTCCTGGTCTCTTTCAAAGATTGTTTCCGGATTCCGTTTAAAGCATGTCAGTTAATTAAAACGCTCTCGGGTTTCAGTGGCCAAAATATCTATTAAATGTCTCTGTTGACGGTAAATTTATATTTTCTTTGGATGGGTTAGTACCTTAATGGCTTCGATGGTTAAAAAGAGACGTTTCAGGCGTGATATGGTGGAATATCATGATTAATTAAAAATAGCAATTTTCCACAAAAATAAATTTAATGCGACCGATTTTAATGTTACTATATTGTCATCCTGATGGTCGTGAGGATCATCCTGATGATGATGTAGTAACATTGAAACCGGTCGAATTAAATTTTATCTTTGTGGAAAATTGCTATTTTTAATTAAGATTTCAATGGGGTTGGTCTACTCCTGCGAGAACACTGTGAGTAGGCAGTGAAGATGTGGCTGGATTTATTTCACTGTGAAAAGTTTCGAAATATTTTTTATTAATCTACATTAAAGGGGAATGATGTAAATGCGGTTTAGGAACGCTGACCTGGGCTGAACCGCCCTTAATTTGTAATCTTGAATGTTGCGAGGAACTAACGATTTCTCAAACTGATTAACTTAGCATTCGTATTTTGCCTTCGTCCTCTCATCAGTTCACGTACTGACGATTGATACATGTAACTGGATTGCGTGCGTGCAAATATTTCCATACTTTTTACTGCTATGAAAAAGTCATCAATTTTTACCGGTATTATTATACGAAGTGAAAACTCTCGCTTAATGTCGCCATTTTGTATTCGTTCATTAGGCACCCATGTACAACTTACGTTAAGGATTACGTTTCATTAATTGAATATTCCCAATATTCGAGGCTCGCATGATCGTAGCCGCTAGCAGGCAGCGCCATGAGGATATACAGGTATCCGTGGCTTATCAAGGGTTTCTTTCACTTTTCCTGTTTGATTTTGGTTTCCCGTTATGATTGCTGCTTGTTTGTACGATATAATAACTAAGGTCGGTAAATTATTGCTCCTTTTAGATTACGAAATGAAGTTTGATAGAAAATCAAGTGAATTCATTTGCCATTTGATTGAGAGTTTATCATTAATTCTCAAAATAATTACTAGGGAATGGTACTGCTAATGTTACCTCACCTGACGTGATAATTCAACTGGTTGAAAGGCGTACCATTCGTTTGCAGTCCAATGGAAAATCTCTTATCATAATGACGCGAGTGTGGAAAGCTTCCAAGGAGTTAAGCCTAAAGCAGTTGTATTTCAATCGTGTTGGTACATGCATGGTATCGATGCTAAGAAAACACGTTCCTAGTTGAACAAATTTCTAACGTAACGGGAGGCCTTCAGAAAGGTGTCCAGTTTCTTCGTCGAGCGGAGGCCGCGTGACTTTCGGCTCCCAAAAATCGTCGCGTGCCGCCGTCATGGCTCGCGGTGGTCGACTCCAAGGGGGGTCGGAGGCCATCGTTTGCTCAGCTAGGGCCTGGATGCCCGATGGCGCACCCGTTGCACACACTTCCGTGTCGTCACAGTTCTGCGGAGCGAGATCGTCCCCTCCCCTCTCGAGCTCCCTTCAAAAACTAAATCACCCCCACCCACCCTCCTCGCTCCGACCCCCCCCCACCCAGATCCCCCGCACTCCTTTCAGGGGGGGGGGGGGCTCATCGCCCCCCGCGCGAGTTAAGTGCCGGTGACATCTGTCGGAGTGGCCGCTTCCGGAGGCGTCCAGGGGGAATGGAGATGTCAGCGCCCGCCGTCAATTAGCCCTCCGTGTCCCCGCTAAACGGCGACCATCTCTGCCCCCCCCCTCTTGCCCTCACACCACGTTGCCTGTATTCTCTCTCTATGAAAGGTGTCCGCAGGGGTGGATGAGAGGAGGCTGCCAGGGGGGGGAGGGGAGCGATGGTCTCCGCTGCCGTGCAACCTTTCCTCACCCCCCACATCGGGAACGCTCGTAGTCCTCTCTCATCCCCCGCTCCTTAGGGAGTCGACGAGAGGGCGCACACAGGCCCCAGTAGCGTAGCGGCGGGGCGCGCGCGGTGGAGTGTGAGCCATCCATCACGCCAAAGGCAGCGGACCCGAGACTGTGCAGCCGAGTGTAAAGGGGCCGGGTCGGCCCGGGGTCGGGCCCTCGGATGCCCTCCCTCTCGTGCTCGTCGTGTTGATGCTGCTGCTTTGCTGCTCAACCCCGTAGTCAGAGACTCACTCGCACATAAATTAACCCCCTCCTGAGAGCGAACTCACCTCCCGGGAGTCTCCCGCCCGGGAGTCCTCTTCCCTTGGGACGCGATTCTCCCTGCACGGATGTCCTAACAGGCGATCGTAATTCGTCGATTTGACGTTCGGGACCGGTTGGTTAAAAAAAAATCAATGCCAAATGTACTAGAACTCTACGTTTTATTTCTGCACCAAAGGAGAACCGTACGCAACAGGCTGGCTTAAAAATTGGATAGAAAGTCTGCAATAACTGGTGTGGAATTCGGACGGATTTGGAACTCCGTGAAATTAACTTGAGAGATACTTGTAAGCAGCTTGTCTGTTGTTAACTCTTAATCTTTTGAGTGATTTGGGGCGCATCATGGAGCGCACAACCAATTAGGACGGTGAAAAAAGGATTTGTACTGCATTCTAATGCAATTAAATCTCCTCATATCTATAACCACCCTAATGTTGACATTCAGATTTGAATGGCGATGAAATTATAATACATTGGTGAGAACGCTTATATAAGGCGATCTTTCGAGTTACTTTCATTAGTACGTTTAAGTTGAAAAGTTGTAAATAATTTATACAAAAGAAATGTCTCAGCATCAGTTTTTAACGGACCCCTTTCTGCCGACTAATTTCTTCATAAGCTGTAATGCCTCTTAAACCCGTGTTTTTGTCGGTTTTCTTTCAAATCTGGGTGATTATAAAAATCAAGAAACGCCTTTGTGTGTTAGCTTTTATTCCATGGTCTTCATGATATGATTAAAAAATTATTGTACTTTTCGCGTAACTGCACTGTGCATTTTTTCGTCTTGACTCTTGTAAATAATTGTGGTAAATTCCTCTACGTGGTAAGAAAGGGATTGGCATTTTGCTTAGACCATACAGATATTATTTGCGGGGCACTTTTTTAAAATTCAATTACAATGAATGCAATTGTCTTTATTGCCACTAATTTCTTTTTATTTTATCTGTTCAATTACTTAGTGTTCTACTCGTGCTCAAAGAAATTGGATATTTTGATTGTCAATTGTGTCATGTGTTATGTCCTATTTAATAAGTCATTCATTACATATTGTCTGTTCAATTTACAATCATTTGTAATGAATTCATTTTGTAATTGATGGCCTAATTTTGTTGGTGTTTTTAATATCATCAAGGTATCCATTTGTGTCAAGCTGTTTGTTACAGAAACATTTCAGCGTGATAGTTATTGGCTCCTGGTGTCATTGCGTATGGATCCCAGAGAAAACAGGAATCAAAAAGTTATATTACTACGTCGGTCTCTTTCATTTGTGGTTCACGTAAAAGGACACTCACACTGTAGATGATTTAAGCTTTCGGCCTACTCCGAGGCCTTCTTCAGGTCAGACTCTGAAGAAGGCCTCGGAGTAGGCCGAAAATATATGTAAACACCGATGTCCTTTCATTAAGAATGGCCCTTGAGTTTAACACAAAAATTATTTATATTCGTATACCCTGGGATACATTCTTCGTAAATAGCTTCATTTTCCGCTTTTGATTTACTCTCAAATTGATTTGTGATCTCTTTTCGAATTCATGAAAAATATTTTGTGACGACAGCAGAAACCCGTTCCATAGATTGATCGGGATCCACGCCGCTTCCATTAGGTTTCATTGAATGCATTAGCATCTGTAGTGAAATGGAAGTATGTATTTATTCTCTTTTATTGGCAGAGAACTCTCGCGATGAAACTATATGTTATCGGTTTATTGATTCTTTCCTTCTGATTTTTTAATATCTTATCTCGTTTGTTTACACATCAGCTTTTATATTTTTTATTTGAAATATATAATTAATTATCCAAAAAGGCGCACAGATTCCATAATTATAGGGAGGTCCTTTTGCATTGTCTCGTGCTCAGGTGAGGACGGCATTTTCCTCTCTCTCTCTTGCAGACAGTTCAACAGGCGGCATGTTAGATCATACCAAAGTGAGGGATTATGCTTCAGTATTGTCTGCGGCATACGAGTGAGTGTTTCCTCGTCATTGTCTTCCAGTGGCCATTTTCCTTACATTCCAATGGCAATTTCAGTTATAGCATTCTCAAGGTGAAACAGATTCGGCCGGTTAAGCTATGTTTTTGCTATCCCGGTTCGAGTCGCCGGGGAAGATTAGGTGTCTTGCGTTACAGGCGCTTTCCGTCTTCAATCGACAATGAAGAGAGCGCTAAGGAAGAGGTGGAAAACCAATGCGGCCGCGTGTATTTCCCATCTTTGGAAGGGTCGTCCATCTGCCTCCACTCGAATCGGAATGCCCGTGCGCACGAGTCGGGGCGTCGCCCAATTTCTCGTGACGTGGGGGTGCAAGCCGGCCAGCCGGCGGGGGAACACCCGCCACGCCCACCGCCTTCCAACCTTTCACCCTATGAGGTCACGAACGCCTCGGCGCGCGCGCTCTTGTGTGTGTGATTTCACGGGAACTTTTTAGGACCGCAATCATGACTCCTTGTGGCATATTTACAAGGTAGTGATACGCCGTGAAAGATTTGAGAATTTGGTTTAGTTTGGGCTGCGGGAAAACCGTCTCGCCCAGTAGTCTGTTAAAATATCGGGGAACTTAAGTATTCTGCTGTCCTTGGTCGAGGAATTCAGAAATCAGAGAGCCTGCGTGTCAAATTAGAATAGAATTTTAACTGTTTAAGCATTTATTATTTAAATAGTTGTTATTATTAATATAATGCGTCTCACTTGCCTATAGGGATCAGTATTTAATCAGAGGATATACACGTATTTTGCATGCAGTTTGACGTCATGACTTCACTTTATATGAAGTAGTTCCGAGTTAAAGAAATTGTCACTCTGGACTTTTGGCTTCTGATGACATCCAGGTGTAAACATTTGTTAGTCAGTTGCATGCACAGCTGGGACAATAATAACTCTCCTGTAACACTTTTCAGGGAGAAAATGAGCAACGACTACCCCTCCTCTTTGGGATTGAAAATGCGAACGATATTGTTGTAAAGAAACTGGATGATGTGGTTACAATTTATGTGCAAATATTTTCACTATGGAAATCACTATGATAAAGTCATTGGGGTCCAAATCTGGTAAATTCAGTGGATGTTGTAATGATTCGAACAATTCCACTGTTAATTCCATCGAAACTGCGCAGGTGTGCACCCGTACATTGTCTTGATCGAAGATGATTCTTTTATCTAATGAGGACGGTTTTTTCTTGATTTCATCGCTCAACTTGTGCAAAAATGACGCATAATACTGCACATTTATCGTTTACCCATTTTGCAAGTAATCGATGCAGGTGATTCCGCCTACCTCCTAAATTATCGTAGCCATCACCGTGCCCGATTTCACACCACCTTCGCGTTCTTCGGTGGGTGATCACCTTTAGTAGCCCACTGTTTCGACTGTTCCCTGGTCTCTGGGCTGTAGTAATCTTTCGTACCCATCTTTCCTCCACAGTTATGTATCGACAAAGAAACTCGTCAGGTTTGATACGATCAAAACAGCCTCCGAATCGAACAGACGAATGCGTTTATTCCCCACGGAAAGAAGACGTGACACCCATTTTGCCGATATGTTTTTCACACCTTAATTGGCATGAAAAATCGAAAGCACTATGCACTGTGAAATGCCTGTGATCTCAAGTATTTCGCGAACTTTGATTCGTCGTGTATCGCTCAAAACCATACTATGGATTTTGTCAATAATTTTGGAAGAAGTCACTTCCACTGGACGGTGTTCATCATTTGTGGATGCGGGGCCACGTTAAAACTCATTTGCTTAATGGTAAATAGTCTCAAACCCAGGAGTAGATGTGCCATGAACTTATTCCAACTCGGTTTTGATCTCTGTTGGTGTTAAGCCTTTTATATAGGAGTGTTGAATCACCACACAAAACCTTTTCATTTTTCTAAGTAAAAACATGTTATTGCTTAAATTGACTATGCAAATGGAACCACACGATGGATTTAGCCGAAACTTAACAGCAGTGTAGTGAGAGATGAAGTTTGTTAAAAACAGACCTTTCCGAAACTACGAGCGCCATCTTCTGTGTTCTCTAAGGAATTATTTAACGACCCACGTATTTCCCATTACCACAAGTTAAAAGGCAATACACCTAACGTATTGATCACCACGAATTTTATCTTAAAACACGCCACTTATTTGAAATGACATTTAAAATCAGCCGATTCTTAAGGACGGATTCAGTTGAAACGGCCATGATTACGTGAAAACTCACTATAACTTAAGAAAATGAACTTTTTATGTTCATTTACTACCTTGAACAAAAATTTCCCGGAATAACCACCGTGTGGCGCTCCCATCGTTCCGATTTGAGTTCTGTTTTTTTGTTAAATTGGTACATCTGTTGTTGATATTCCCTTTAAATCTTAGTGTCATAACTTGACATTTGCAAAAGTTACGTAGCCAAGAGTACATCTATCTCTGTGTGTGTTGGCGATTTTTTACAATTGCAGAAATGGATTTAAATTTGCAACAACGAACTTGTATTAAATTTTGCGTAAAAAACGGATTTAGTGGCGCACGGACGTTGGAAATGTTGGAAAAGTTTTTCGGCAACGATTCTCTAAAAAAAACGGTCGTTTACCAGTGGCACGAGCGGTTCAGAAGTGGTCGTGAGTCAATCGAAGATGATGAACGCAGTGGCAGACCATCGACATCGAAAGTCGGTGAAAAAATTGATAAAGTAAAAGAAATGTTGGTCAATAACCGCAAATTAACCATCAGAGAAATAGCGGAGGACTTGAACATTGCCTATGGATCCGCCCAAGACATTGTGGTTAATGATTTGGGTTTCCGTCGTGTAGCAGCAAAGTTGGTGCCAAAAGACCTCAATTTCATGCAAAAAAGAGACCGTGTTGACGTCGCAAAAGACATGATTTGCGAGGCTGAATCCGATCCCACATTCATCAAAAGGATCATTACTGGAGACGAGACGTGGGTTTATGAGTACGACACGCAATCCAGACATCAGGCAAGTGAATGGCGTTCACCAAATGAGCCGAGACCAAAAAAACCACGTCGTTTTCAGTCAAAAAAGAAGGCAATGCTGACGGTTTTCATGGATTACAACGGTGTAGTGCATCATGAATTTTTGCCAGAAGGCCAGACAGTAAACAAAGAGTATTATTTGGGCGTTATGAGACGTTTGCGTGAAGCAATTCGCCGAAAGAGACCAGAAATCGTCGCACAGTGCGTCGAGACCGTCGCACAGTGCTATCATCAGTGCAACAAATACCATCCAACAGCCACCGAATTCACCTGATTTGGCTCCCTGTGACTTCTTTCTGTTCAATCGAGTTAAAAAACCATTACGGGGAACGCGTTTTAGCAGCCGAGAGGAAGTAATGGAAAAATCGCAGGAAGCACTGATGGACATACCGAAAACCGAATGTAAAAAATGTTTCGAGGATTGGATCAAGCGCTGGCATAAGTGTGTTGCAGTCGATGGGGATTACTTTGAAGGGGACAATATAGATTTAGATGAATAAACTTGTATTTTTAATTTTCTGAATAAATTCCGGGAACTTTTTGATCAAGGTAGTATTTTTTTTAAATTGGTTTACTGCGTGTATCAGGTGCGTTATATGCAACTTATGATGCTGCATTACTGTAAAATGGGCATTATGTCTAGAGAATTTTGAAAAATGTGATGTTTATTTAATTGCGGTCAATTTTACAGTGTGAAGTGTGGAAAGGTAAAATTTTTTCAAAGTGAAATGGAACATGCTTAACAGTTTTAGCATCCTATAGCACTCAAACTATTGAACTGAAAAGCTTCGTGTCTTCCTCGACGGATATCTGTTCAGAGTTTCGGATGTCTAATAAAGAGTCCAGCTGTCACTAATGAATCTTGGTATTTTTTAAATGAATTTCGATAATCTTTGATCTGATAAAAATATAAAAACGGTATTTTATGCTTATTGGATGCCAGTTTCACCTTGAGTTTTGTCGCCGTTGTGAGAGGCACCCCACTCATCCTGTCGGTTACCGCTGCGTGGAACTTGAGCGTTCACGCACTCTCTCTTCCCCCCCCCCCCCCGCCATCCCAACCCCCCACCCAATGGAACGCCGAGGGCTCGTTTGTATTCACGGCGTATGTCTCCTGCGCGAACGCCTTGAAGGTGGGATCCCGAAATTGCTCGGCGCAGAATTTCGCCGCTCGAAAAAAGGGCTTTATATTCTTCAGACTCGAGGATAAATGTGCATCAGTGAACTTAAAAATAAATTGAACTATCATCCAATTTTCGACGCGCTCGTTCCTCTAGGGCCGCCTACGCTTAAGCTTTGAGTGGGAAGTGATTCATCCAAACAGAATCGCTTGGTAAAATCCTTCGCATGCCTCAAGGCGATCGATCTCGGCTCCCCCCTCTTCCCACCCCCGATGTCTCTCTCAACGCAAGGGTCGTAGGTTGAGTACGGCTGTCATTTTCACTGCCCAAAAATCCACGTCCAACTTTTTATTTGACCATCCGTGACACTTCTCCTGGCACGATTTACGTACTTACGCACGCCTGGCTTCGTAATACGTATCTTCGGAACCTGAGTTCTGTAGCCTTGCGACGTATAGTATCCACTTTTTAAGACGTCTTGACATCACATATCACCCGACTTCATCCCTTGAGCTTGAGAATTTTTGCGATCGGTTAAAGGGTTTTGCGGTATTTTTCAGTCGAAGCGAATCCGTCGCGAAGTCTTGTCTTTTATTTGCCCAACGATGTTTGCGTGGGATGTTTCAGGGAAAGGAAGCGTGCGGTCTCATCTCAGGTTTGGGTATCGGAAAAGAGGGCGAATCACGTTGCGGCAATTAGATCTCTTAACATGTTTCATATTATTAATACCAACGAGTGAAAGAATTAAATTTCCGTTCGGTTGAGCATTTTCGTATCTATGGGTTGATAATTTTGGATCCGAAACAGATTTTATCCTCTGAATTGAACCAATTGCATAGAAGTGTTTTGCAATGATTGAAATAAAATTGCCTTAATGGAGCTGAGCTATTATTATTGTATCTGGATCGGTGGCCTCTGATGTGATAATTGCTTATGATTTTGCCAATATCGAATAGTATCAACAATTTTAATTGAACCCGCTCCTTCCAAACTGTGTAGTAATTCATTGCAAAAATTTGATTGATTGAAAGCTCTCGCAAACCGTTATTACAAGTCGCACGACCCGAGTTTCAGTGCATTAACATCATTATCAGGTTAGGCAAAAAAACAGCAACTTTCTTTTGCACTCCCCAAGGAGGGGAGGAACATATGTAGAGAGGAGGAACTCTAATAGGTATCATTAAATTTAAGTATGCTGGTTTGTTAATTGTGAATTATTTGTAGTTCCCAAGAAGAAGATAAAATTTGTGCACTGAGGTGTGATAATTGTTACGGGGTATATTTGGAACAGGCTACCGGAGAATTTAATGTAAAGACCAAAGAAAATTTTAGAGCTTTTAAAAATAATTGTTAACCTTGGAGTAATTTTGTCAGATCTTTACATTGTAGCCAAATACTGGATTTTAATGTGAAGATTTTACATATGACTGATGCTCGACGCGAACTCGACGCTCTAGAAAAGCTAAAAATACTAAAAAGAATTTCCGAACGTTGTCCATGACTCCTAGTATCACGCCTTTTCCCCCATCCCTGAAGCAGTTACATGGTAGAGCCCCTCCTCTGTCCTTATTTTCCTCCCATCCTTGTTGAATATATATATGAGAATTGCTGTTTCCTTTGCTTCACCTGATGATAATGATGCTAAAAACATTGGAAACTTTGGTGGTATATGGTATGCCTTAGTAAGTTTTGTTTGTTAACGTTTTCCATGAATCAATAACTCAATAATTTTATTGTATTTATCATATATGTTGATAGTCATCCATGCCCTAAACCAATTCGTCACTGTGGCTCCTGTCCAAAAATTCTTTGAGGTGGGGGAAGGGGAAAGTACTGCGTGGAATGTTGTATTTACGTATTTAACGTTTCGCTCGAACCTGTTTCTCTTTTCCTTTGCGGGTTATTTTCTTTGCCCGACGGAAGTGAAACGTCACGCTCGGAACACGGCTCCTCACGGAAACCGGTCCCTTAATCCTTTCCCGTGTAGAGATCCTCTTCTAGCCTCCGGGGGAGGGGGCGTGACCGGTCGCGGGTAATTGACGCATCCACGGCCGGCGACGACAAGCGCCATCACGGTCTTTTCCTCGCGGTTACGTGTTAACTCGCCGCAAATACGTCCGCCCGCCCGCCTCTTCCCCGACCCGCGGACGGACCCTCCCCCATTACCCCAGTCCCTCCTCCCGGCTCTTTCCCCCCTTTCTAATCCGCGGCGGCGACCCGGCTCTAATCCCATGACGAATGGACACCTCCCCCGACCCCCACAACCATCTCCTCTCTCCTCCGCCTCCCTGCCTCCCCATCGCCCCCAGGGGGGTCGCGTGCGCCTCCTCACCTCTCGTGGTGCCTGCCCTCCCGTGCGCCCTGCAAGACGGATCGCCCGGCCGTTCCTTATCTGGCCGCACTCCTGCCCTCCCAAAGACCAGATCTATGCGATCAGCGGGGAGGGAGTGGATTTTTCACCCCACCTCCCTTCGTCTAAATGCCGCGCGTAAATCTCGGCTTCCACCCTCCCCCCTCCTCCTCACCGTCGCCCCCAACCCCCCTCCCCCTGCCCCCCGCAGCTCGGAAGGGTCGTCGGCCACGACCGGTCCGTTTGTTAGAGCGGCAAATGTCACCGTGGCATAATATTATCGCTATTCCACTTATGGGTCTAATGGGCAGAATCGGTGAGTAATAACGGGAAGAATGGCCGTCTCAGGGAAACCCGCCAACTGGTCCCTGGAACCGAAACTCGGAATTAAAATTCCCGCCGGGACCGTGATGTGAGCGGGAAGAATCCTCGGATGCCGCTCGAATGAGAAATTCGACCCCCATGTATGACCGATGTCAGCCATATTGCCTGAGTGTCAGTGAAGGTGTGGTGGCTTAGCTCGTGGGGCCCCGAGCATTCCTTTGGATATAGAAATCCATTTCTCGTTCTACTGCATTCATTACACAATGAGTTTTGTGCCTGAAAAGTAGATATAAATTAATGAGCGAGCACCGTTAATATGGTTGATTGGCTCTTCCAACCAAATAAACTCCCGGTATGTTTTTGATAGCAGTTTTATTTTCATCTGCTTCTACCGGTCCAACTGGCTTCTATATTATGTTCTCTTCTTGGCATGCGTCTTTGTTTCCTTGTAACTTTTGCTCTACATCTCCCAAAGTCGGTTTTTCATAATGCAAAAATTTCAGAGAGTAAAAAATCATTCGCCTTGACCGGGATTCGAACCCGGATCCCTCGATATCCGGCCGAGTGCTTTAGCCAATTAAGCTACCGAGACGTCATCTTACACTCTGAAATTTTGGGGTCTTTAAAGGAACAAGATGTTATGACGAAATACCGTACATACAATGTCACAGGCATTCGCAGTCGTGCGCGACGCGCCACAGTCCACGATGTTAATAAAGCCAATTTCAAACACTTAGGCTGTTCATACCTTAGACAAATTTCAAGAAACTGTAACAGTAACTTTAACGGAGTCACCCGCTTTGTTTTGTTGCATTATAATGCACACATAGCGGGTGACTCCGTTAAAGTTACTGTTACAGTTTCTTGAAATCGGTTTTTCATGTTCCACTTTGGCCTTCCCGTATATTCCATTCTTTCTGATATGGTCTACAGGATATTGTTTCATCTTAGTTTTCTTTGAATCGGACTTTTTTTATTTAACTGTCAAAGTAAATATGTAATTCGATTTCCATTTTCCTTTGTTCGGAGTTTCTTGTCTATTGATTAGTCGCTGGTCTCGGATATGCAACACGTTCAAGATACGTAAAATATCCTAAATGCATTTTAGTGTGAGGAAGAGGAAATAATTGCTAATCTAAAGTGAAAAATATGTCTGATCCAACAACCGTGGTACCCAACTTGAAGGTTGTTGTATGGGTGAGGGTGGAGAGAACATAATTCTAAGCCATGTATGCCTGTTCCTCCTTTGTTTTCGCAAGAAGGACTGGGTACCGCAGAAATTCTCAATTCGCTTGAAGCTAAAAATGTCTGTCTTGGCTCAGCCCTGGAAGTAGCGGAAGCAAACTCTGATCCTAAGTTTGCCTTAAGTGAATGTATCTTCAGTCATGAAAAAGTAAATAATGTCTAAATGCAACTTAGAGAGTGAGATTTTCTCCACATCTACATTTTACCCTGCAAACCTCGGCAATAGCGTATGGCGGGTGGTGTTAGGTCACCAGCCTTACATGCACAAACCCAACCATGACACTTCTACACAAATATTAGTTTCATCATGCATACTGGGACAATCTTAATTCCATGAAATGCGATGCTTACATGCAGCAGTATTCAATAACAGGATTTGTTTATTCAAATCATCAGTGTTAAACTGTTAAATATATGGGTGTATTAAAGGCTTTGATTAGTTCCCATTGATGTTTTGGGTGGAACTAGGCGCCTCGAAGCACTAAAAAGTAATAAAACACTACCCTAGTGGTACTTCTCTTGGAATAGATTGAGGTTATTAATATCAATTTTTTCTTGAATTCATATGCGTAGTGTTGCTACATTAATGAATACATTGCTAGATTAAAATATATGTTATGAGAAGAGGTTGGTGGGTCTGATTGGTTGGAGAACCGTGAAGTCTATCTGTGCGTGGGTCATCATTGGCAAGATCTGAGCCCCACTTTTTTTAATTTTTCCCACGGTTCAAATTACGGTTAATCCATATCATGTATCGATTTCCTTCGTGAAAACCGTTGGGACTTCTAGGATAGTGTAGAAATATTTTTTGCCATAGGGTTGTATCTTGTCATAATAGTTTCGTAATAAATACTCTTTGCGGTAACTTTTCGCAGGTCATTTTGTCGTCGTGAAAATTGCCAGGAAATACCGTTTTAAGGAGACAACAGTCATTTCTTTTAAACTGTTATCCGGACGTGCAATTACCTCTCTTATGCAATAGGAAAATCATCACTTCAGCTAAATGAAACTTGAATTATCTGAGCTGTATTTATACTCGTACACTGTAACATGATGAAAACATGGGACAGCTATATGTTTAGCGCTCCATTAGTTTTGCGCACACTTGGTCAAAGTTACTTATCTGTGGCTGTCACTTATCGGCTAGGAAAATTACTGAGTGATCAATCTTTCGGGATGACGAGCATATGGCAATAATATTGAAACTTTGCCACTTTCAATAGGAATTTCTGGGTTATAATACAGTTCACACGTATCTTGACAGCGCTACAGTTCTGCTGTGGATTTTACGTTTTTGATGCATATGCTGTATTTGTAGCGGCATCTACTGTACAGGATCGGAAAATCGGGTACGCCATATCAGTGGGTGGCGCCTCTTGGGAGTATCCGGGTTCGACACGAAAATGTAATCGTCGTGTTGATGGAAATGAAAATATTGAGCAATTATTTCATAACTTATTCATAATTGTGTAGCGTATTTATTCATAGTTTGTGAAATTTTTACTTAGTATTTTTACTCATTTTCAAATAAAGATTGAATTTCAGAAGATGAAGCTTCTAGAGTAGAAATGAAGTCTTAGTCGGTTCCGTCTGTTCGTAAACTTCCATGTGAATGACAACATTGTCGAACTGCACACTTAATTTTAATGCACAATGAAGTAAAAGTTCTCTCAACATTTACACTTTAAGCTCAAGTTTGCACTACCAATGAAGATTGAGGTGCACCTAGTGCATGGCTAGTCGAGTGCCTTAATCGTTTCTAATATCGACAAAAATTATACAATTCCGAACGGATAATTATTTCAACGCTCGTAATGTTTCCTCAAAAATTATTTTATGCCAGTACAAAAAACATTACCACCTCTCCGTCTGATATCTCTATTTTGAATACTTACATGTATGTACGTCCGTCATGGCAGATGGAATTTATCTTTAACAGCGAGTCCATAAAATACGTCGTGATCTTTAGATTATGTCGGAACTCATATATGGACTTTAAAATGATCATTGGGAGCGCTTTTCCTCATCAAAGTCTGTTGTATCTGCAGAAATCATCCCCCATCAAATTATACCAAATCCTCTTTGTCTGCTCTCTCTTCCGTGGGAAGGGGCATCCATGTGCTGAGTATATTTCCATTATTATATCCTAACTGATGTAGATTAGGTTGCTAGATTGGGTTTTGTTTGGATTTACAAAATGTTTATTTGATAGTTGTGTCCATCCAAAAAAAAAACCTATCTTAACCGGTAGATTACCTAAAAAAATCCTAACTAAATATTTCCTTGAGGACCATACTGTACTTGATGAACCAGGTCTCTGTAGAAATATAACCCTCCGAACATCCGCAGGGATATTAGGGCATTAGCCATGCGTACAAAATGAGAATTCATGAGTAAGATACAAAATAGAACTATTCATCCGTTATCCCGTTTGCTTGATCTAGTATGCGTTTAGCGAATTCTGTAACGTAACGTTTATCTGGTTCTAGTAACTGTGTAAAATTCTATTCAACTACTTATATCGTTAGTGAACGTATAAGTGGTTGGTAGATTCACACCTTACCCGGCGAGTTGCTGGTAGAGCGTGTGGCAAGAGTTGTTGAAACACTATCTTTAAGTAGTGCAATTGGTAAGTGTTAAAAACGTGGGTACTTATTAACTTATTGAAAAGGAAAAAAACTAGAAATATTTAGTGAATGGCTTTATACATATGTAATGGAAAACAAGGTCTGAAGGTATTTTACGAATGCCGGTGCGTGTGTGGTTTCAATGTGATCGCGAGTCGCACGAGAAGAGAGCAAATATAATATTATACATTATTACATAATAAAATAAACAATTTTTTGTTTCTCATTCGACTTAATGTCTTTATGCTTTTGTGTCAGAATTTCATCGAGCTGGGTCTTATTCTTGGGTAAACTCATCGGAGGGCCTAAACTGCGATAACATTCATATAAAATACTACATAGTGTGTTTGAAATCGGAATCTTGGTTAGCTTCGGTTCACTTCGTGCAATGTAAAGGATGAGCACAATCACTTCCAATGATTAATTGTGTTCATCTGATATGACCCCTAAGAATTATGATGATAAATGTATCAAAATAAAATATTTTGTTTCAATAGTTCTTAATTTCACCTAGCCAAATAAAAATATTATTCATCTTTGTTTCTGTGTGATTCTCAATTTATAGCCGTTTCCAGTGTCACTTACTGGAATTAATCAATTTTTTATTAAAAATCAATGTGAGATGGGAGCAATACAATACCACATGTAACGTGTTTTTATTCAAAACCACGGTTTTTTTACGGCATGAACCTTCGGATGTTACACCGTTATTAAAGATTATATGTGGTATGGCTTCGTTTTTAACTATCATCGCTTCTTAGGCTGTCTCCGATTCGTCTTACATAAGTAATCTAGAAGAATTTGGCTTTTCATCAGGCTTAATGGAAATAATAAAACGGAATATGAGTTATTTAAGGCCCATAAATGTAACAGTCTCCCTCATTTTGCGAGGAGAGCTCGTTCTCCAAACCTCATCAGTTCGTGAGGCCGTTTTTTTACATCCGTGTTGTTCATTCTCCCAAAACAGTGTAGATTTTAATTATTTTCTTTCGCGAAAATGAAATGCGGTCTAACCAGTGGGGTGAACTCAGCGGCAGCGGTGCTTGCTCACGTGACCTTTCCCGGCTGTATGCCCACGCATTCCCCCTCCCTTAGGAGATGTGTCGAAAAATGTCTCCGGGGGGGGCGATCGGGCACCCCCGTCCCGCTCATCGCCGAAATTGCAGAGACTGTCACTTGCTTCGCCCCTCCCTCTCCCAACCGCTGGTCCCCTCATCGTAGGGGAGGGAAATAGGGATCGTACGTGGGTCCTCCTCCCCCCCCCCCCGCGGTACTCATCAACCCCCGCGCTTCTTCCGTCCCATCACCTCCGCTCCATCCCTCTCTTTCTCTCTTGTCACACGCGAGGAAATATCTCCGCGCCTCCGTTTTCGCCGCGGGGATTTTTGAGTTTCCCTTCGCGGAGGTGTGTGACGTACGTGCGACGGTGAACAATGGGGGGCGGAGGGGCGTCGCGGGAGTAGGAAGGTCGGTGGGGGGTTGGGAGAGGCTCGAAGAGCGCGGTCTGTTGGTGGGGAGGGTGTGCGATGGAGGCTGCTCCCTTGTCGCAACTAATGTCGAACATATGTTTCAAAGTCTCCAACGTTTCTATTTTTCCCCGTTCCCGCCGCAGAGGGAGAGAGAGACAAGCGGGCCGTGGGATAAATGGCCACGGGCGGCTCGTATCTCTCTCTCCTCTCCCCCTTGGCCCCCCGTTACCCGCGGTCCCCCATCCCCCATCGCCCACTCGCTTGATGGATGGGCCAGCTCAGCACCGAGGGAAGCGGCCCCTCCGCCCCCGACGACAAGTGCGAAGCGGCCATTGATAACCCCTGCCCCGCTCGGAAATTCCGTAGGCATTCCTTCGAGAAATATGCGGGAGGGAACAGTGGCCACTTAAACCGGCGAGCCGCCGATTCGTGCCCGCACGAAAAATTTCTCCTTGATCCTCCGACCCCTTAACCAAAGGCAGTCCCCAACTGCTGCGAGTATTCGCGGGCCGGCGGCGCCTCAAATGTTAGAACTCGCTACCTGAAACATTCCACGAGGGAGTTCTTCTGGCTGTAATGATCCGAATCAGTCCACTGAAACTCGTTTATTAATATTTGTGGCGAATTGTTTGTGTCGTGTGTGAGTTTGCCATTTTTTATTCAACTATAATTTCAAAACATATCCAAGTTTGCATTTATATTGGCTTGTTAAATACAGATAGCTAATAGGATAATCGCCAGCTCCCAAACCTTAGGTGGAGGATAGCCCTTCTGGGAGGGAACCGATTCCGTGACCTCTGACGTAGCCGGTGGGGACTGTATTTTACTTTCTTTTTGATTTATTTTTATTTCACCGGGCGGCGATATAGTTTACTTTTTTACAAGTAATATTTATGCTGAAAGGTTGAAAAGGTTGAAACCGCTGTTTCGCTTTCCATTATTCATATCATCGTAATATTCATGAATTCGATAGTTTTATAGTTTCTTACCTTAGAGTTTTTCAAGGAGAGACTTAATTTACAATATTTTTGAAGCTACTTCTTTAGCTTGAATGTGACGCCACTTGCCGTAATCGATCGGTCAGCAATGAATGCTTGTGAAATAGTTTAATGATTTGTTCTTACCATCAATGTATCACAATTCCAGTCCATCCGCTCCCAGAATATTTGATATTTTAGTTCGAATACGGACTCGGGATACCGGAAAATCTAAAAGCGTGACGACTTCAGAACGTAGGCACTGCTGTCTCCTGTGGTGCAATTTGCCGCTGTCCCAGTTGGACTGCGGGAAACTGGGGAAAGATTGGGAAACATTGCAGCAATTATTATTTGCGACGCGACGTCCATGTGGGTGTGAGCGATATTCACGTCCTCACAGAATGTTCGTCAAAATGATGATCTTCGTGCTCATCAGCTTTTCTGACCTGCGAATCGTCGAGATTGTCAAACGTGGCGTGCCACTGTTGGAGTTGGTCACCCCCTAGCTCTGCCAGTTAAACTTGACCCGAGAGTCGTCTCAGTCGTATCACCTTCATCCACTCATGTAGTAGGGAGGTAGACATTTCCGGGCATTTTCACGCCCGTGGCGTTGTCATCCCCGGACGGGAGGACATGTCTCCCCCGGCGGTGCAGTCGGCCGAGCAGCGCCACGACGGGGACGGAGACGCGGACGAGCTTTGACACGCCCCCTGGTTGCTCGGCGAGCATGAGGCCAGCGATTAGGGGCGGGGGCGGAACCCATGGGCCGCCCCCGTGTTTTGCTATATCGGATGCGATCAGACCTCTCAAGTGCAAATAATTCGTGCTGTCTGCTCCCCCCCACCAATTATTGCCTCCCTGCCACTCTCCTCTCGCCCCCGGACCCACGGAGGTGGTGCGTAGCACCTCGAGAGGGCATTATTGCACGGACGGGCAGTTCGGTAATTTTTTCTCGGAGGCGGGCTGCGCACCCTAAGCACCAAATATTGTGGAACTTGTTTGGTACGCCTATGATATGCCGGCCTGCTGGTTGAAACGGTGTAATAACGCACTCAGGTTCTTATGGTTGAAATACATGCGTGCCCGGATTTGAAAAATAATAAATGCTCTAAGACACGTGCCCTCTTAAGAACAAAATGACGAATGCCTTCAGTAATAAAATAACAGTGGCCTGCTGTATGAAAATGCCTACGGTAAGAAAATAGATATCGAATAAATTGCTAAATAAAGTGCGCCATAAGTGTACATGTATATTGCACAATGTCTGATTCACGACCTAGTCGACCTCTATATGTTAATTACCGTAAACCTCTGCGATCGCTTATTCCAGTATGTACTCCGTTACGTTAAAATCACGGAATTTCAACACACACAGCAAAATAAATTTAGCAAAATACGAGCATGTGTACATTTCGAAAGAAATCGACATACTCGACCTTAGAAGATCACCATATATGGCAGTTATGATCACTTTGCTTTGTAGAATCATTAGTGGAATCGCCAGTATTGATTTTAATTTGAAAATCGCTGAATAAGTAATCGGAATGCGTCTTTTATTTACTCCGCCATCTCGCACGAATGGTTTTATCTTCAGAAAATGTAAAAACTGATGTTCGCAAAATGGTCCTAAGAAGTAGGTTCTGAATTTTTGGTTCCCCTTTCATTTCGTTACGTACTAGAGTTCAGTGAAATTTTATCAATTTCAGCTCACTTTGAAGTAAATGAGGGATTGCTTCGATAACAATTGATAAAAATTTCAGGTAATACAAACAAAAAAAGTGTTGCATTCCTCGTGTTAAAATAAAAATGCGTTATTCAAATTATAAATGCATTTCATGGTTATTTGTTGATGACCGATTATTTTAGGTGATATGTGATTTATTTGGAAAACTTATTGAAAAATATTGCATACGCTTAACAACCTGTATTGATGCAGTAAATCTCCGCGTGTCCAAAAGTTTAATATTTTTCTTTATCGTGTTGTTTTCTCTCTTAAGTTTCGCGTATTTTAAAGCTATTTAGCCTCGATTCGGTTATTTTTGTCTTCATTTTTCCGTATTCTCGAGTCACGTTTTTGCTATTGTTCTGCGTGGAATATAGTTCACATTCTCCCCACCTCCCCACTCGGCTGGCTGGCCAAAAATATCAGAAACTTACCGGACTCCGTGAGGAGATTATTTATATAGCCAGAGTTGAGACCACATATTAGTTTTATCAGCTTTCTGTGGATTTCCCAACAGATTGCACGTCCGTTCTCACACTCGGCAACGGATTAAGCCGTTCGCCGAAAGTACTGAGGCTTGGTGCAGATTAAAACCCCATACAGTGGCAGAAGGCTTCCCCATGTAATTGGGAATCGAAACCAATCCACCTACGATAAGGGACTCGCCACTGCGCTTGAGTTACCTGGTAATTCGTGGTTTATTTTTTCATAGGCGGGTTGAGCGTTCCCTTTTTATGCTACGCTTCTCTCCCGGATAAACATGCACGTATGGTGCCTCGTTGAGCACACGAATACAATTGCCCTGAATAAGGTGGCATTTCTCCATCGCACAAATAAAAATAATATACTCTTCGGGTGTGCGATAGAGATGCAGTGTAGGGTTTAAGGGGCCGCTTAATATTTTACCTTTGATGATGAATAAATTTTATGTGAAAAAGTATCCAATTATGCCCCCCTTAAATCTTCTTAAAAGTCGCGGGATACTCTGACGATTTGATGACATTATTTCCAAATTTGCTCACCATTTCGATTTCATAAAATCTATCCAATCATCTTAAATGACTCCGTAAGGGCATTGAATGTTTAGTTTCTTTCCCTATTGAATACGAATTAATGACAGCAGGTTAATACGAGGCTTGTACGTGGAATAAAAGTATACTGCCTCAAAATGAACCCGTAAATCTACCACTATTTAATTCTGTTTGAAGCTCCATGTTCCATGCGCGTTTCAAGGCTTTTTGTTCTGTCACATATTAATAACCGAAAGGAATTCACACCTTTAAAAAATGCGTTTAACAACATGTTCTCTTCAAATGAATCTGCAGCCACGTAATTGTTTACACTGCAAAAACTTAAAATACACATTCTACGATACACCTCCATCCGAAATATAACGTCTTTACATGATGAAACACTTTTTCAATAATAAGAAGAGATTCCTGGTTCCAGGGGTCGGCTATTGATGGCAGGACTTCAGGATCACCTAATTTCCCATCTCGCGAAAAGATTCTTTGTCTGGATTGCTTCCGACTCTCAACTCTTCGTCTAGCTTCGTGTGGCATGGGGCTATTTTCGTCCGATTTCTCTTCTATTTCCTCTTTGTGATTCTGCGGAAAATTTCTAGGCCACGTTCATTTGTGTGTGGATCGAATATATATTCTTGTGCAACGCTCATTATCGAAGTCTTATTCTCGTTGATTGTTTACTATCGTTTTCAGTTAGGTTTTTAATCTTAGTCTACCATTGGCATCTTGCATAGTGATTCATGTGCCTATTTTATCCCTAACTGAAAACAAAGTCCTGATAATTTGTGATATGCACAATTGGGCATGTTAGTTGTTACATCGTCATTTTCCAACGCTCAAGCATTCAAATTTTTTCCAAGCACTGTGTTTCTCACTTCTTGTAAAATTGGATCGTGTTTTACTTACGGCTTTCCTCGTGGGCGAATGAAATCGAGGCCGACTTGAGTTGTATAGGAACCTCGACCTAAAAATCTACTTCGTTTCATCGTTTATGACTTGGGACAAGTTGATTGCGTAAAATCGACGGGTTAAAAAAAAGTTCGTCGAATAATGCCGCTGTTTTAGTAACAGCTTTTAAAAATTGACCGACCATCAAACCTCGAGAGGTGATTATGTAGTCTGCTTTTTTATCGCCAATCCCTTGAAGGAATCTGATTTTATAATTGGCAGCTAACCATTTATTGCGGAGGGAGAAGTAATGATCTCGCCAAAAATTTGCCTCGAAGATCTCCTTTTAGACACAAATGAGTTTCGATGCTAGTAGCAACCGTAGTGACACAGGACTTGGATTTGGCCGGAATTGCTTGGAGACAGCAACGAGGTTAACGTGTACGGTTTTCACATTACCATTGTTCCTGTGAAAAGAAGGTTGAGTTGATAGTGTGATCATGGGAGAGGAAAATAGGAGATGATACAGAGTAGGAGCCAAGTGGAAGAGTGATGTTTACGTGTGGATATCGTTGTCGTTAATTCACATCGATCCCTTTCATTTCTGAGCCGTTTCAGGGAAGGTTGCATTCTTCGGGTGGCGTAGTCACTTGATTTCCGACTTGGAATTGAAAATTGTTATCTTTAATTAAAGTTCAGTTTTCTCGTGAACGCTTTTTAAGTGCAATTACCGTGTGTCTAAGGGTTCCAAAGCGTTTTTGTTTTTGAAATGGACCATTTGCTCATCCGAATCTTTTGCACCTGGTGATCATTTCGGTGGCAGTGGATTTATATCCGTATATTTTGGCTAGGGATCGTGTTTAACTCCCGGGAGATACTCCTGGAAAGATTCATGAGGCATGCAGTTCAAGTTGGTGCGATTTCCTGTTTTACAGAACTTCGTGATGGTACAAAACCGGGGGGAACCGCAGCCCCCCCCCCCCACACTACTCTAAACGGGCGAATTTCCCCGACTCAAGTAGCAGTCTTCCCTCGCCTCTCCGAAGCAATTCGGTTGATTCGATTTCCGTAGCAATCAACATCGGTCGCCATCGCGGTCATTCCTCGTTTTATACCCGCCACCGATCGACAGGCAAACATCGCAATACCATCTCCCCGAGGAACACTCACTCGCCTTTGGTGTCCCGGGCCCGTCGCTGCCAGAGAAGGTAAAGCTGGACTCGGACCCGCATCGGTCACGAACCACCACCCACCGGGGTCGCCCGCGGCCCGGGTAGAGAGCGGGGAGGGGGTGTCCCTCATCGCATCTCCCTCCCACACCCCCTCTGGTCGGGGGTTGGGGTTCGGCACCCCGCCCCCTGCCACGGGGCGGCACCCACCCCCCACTCCCACCCCGGCCGCGCGTGCAGTGCGCATGCCCGGGCCGCCTCCCTACCTCGAGTCTCACTCTCTTCCTCCTCTCGGCCTCTCCCTCCCAATTCCCTACCTCCGTCCCTCTCCTTCCCGCACCCTCGCGTGTACCTCCCACTCTCTCATCCCGGGGGCAGGCACAAAGGGCACCGCGCAG
Source organism: Hetaerina titia (assembly GCA_037158775.1). Classification (NCBI taxonomy): domain Eukaryota; kingdom Metazoa; phylum Arthropoda; class Insecta; order Odonata; family Calopterygidae; genus Hetaerina; species Hetaerina titia. The sequence continues at coordinate 49,603,764 of CM073779.1, read as the reverse complement.
CTCCGCGGCGGTGGGTGGAGCCCCCACAATCCCGCAAATGCCTGCCGGAGAGTGGGAGGGAGAGTTTCGTCGAGGTGTCCGACCGTGCATCCATTATGATATACGGCCCGCCCAGCATCCACCCCTCCCCCCGCCATTTCATCCCCCCCACCCACCTACCCGGCCGTCCCTTCCCCCATTCCCCACACCACCCACTCCCCCGTGCGACTTTTATTGTTCCTGTGTCGGAGGGCACGCAATTTAAACATTCCGGCCGTGATTCACGGCTGGTTTGTGGAAATCGAAACTGACGACGGCAATAGTAGGAATCACACGTCCGGAATAAATTGGCGAGCGTTATCGGCGATCGCCGGCGGGAGTGCGGGGGAAGGGGTCGCTCGCTTTTCGGGGGTAGAACGGGGTGCGTGGGGGTCGCAGGGGGGTGGGGAGAGCTCGGGATGAAGCGGTGGTCATCCTTTTATCTTTGTGGGGGTCCTGCGGAGAGGGGTGGAGGGGCGAAGCGGTGTGGAGTGGCAGCGGGGAATGGGGTGGGTTGGGAAGGCATTTTCGAATGGAGCCATTTATAAAGGGAGATTATGCTCTGTCGCGTTGCCTTCCGGAAAATGGAATTTAATTTAATGCGGAGTGTTTGCGGGGGCTCGGGGGGGGGGAGGGGGGTGGCGGGGGAGCGCCGGGAGGCGGCGAGCAGACAAAACGCCTTTGAGTCGGCCCCTCTGGTGTTGTCGCTCCGCCGCATTGTGAAGGCGTTCGTTTCTTTGGACTCGCGTGGATCGGGAAGGTGGCGAGGAATTTTCGTTTGCCCGTCACTCGGACGCACCAGCACCCCTGGGGCAGCTGCTGGTCTTTGAGCGGCCATCCGAGGGAAGGGGGTTGGCGGGCGTGGTGGGCCTTCCCTCAGGAAGTCGAAAGAAGAGCCGGCAGAATGGTTGCATGTCCTGAGGGGGAAGCGAGCGGACACTGAACTTGTCTTGTCCTCAACCGACTTTCGCGCAGGCCGAACACCTTTGTGAATGCGATACGACAAGCTCTAGCTTCGTAGGAGGATAATAAAGGCCTGGCCCGGTCGGGTAAACCGTGCCATTTCTTTAACTTGGTAGTTAAGTGGCGCAGACAAGGTTCAGTTTGGGATTTACCGTTCAGCACGTGTATGAGGAGGTGGTGAATTTTGTTTGTGGTCATGGTACTCAGGAAAAAGCTAGCAGTATGAAGTTATTAGTTATCTATTATTGACACACGGACCCTGTTTTCATGTATATTCAATAAATGGTTCTTACAACTATGTATGTATGTATGTATGTGTATATATATATATATATATATATATATATATATATATATATATATATATATATATATATATGGAATTAGGCTCCGTCTTCATCAGAAGAAACAGTAGTACTGAGCATAATTCCGTCGAAATTATCAAGAAATAACGTGTGAGTGTTATTTTTATGTGTTCTTATATTGTTTGTTGCTGTCCCAAGTCTTTTATTCAAGCCTTCAGTGTTACTTCGATGATATCATATATACATATGATTTACATTACACACACACACACACACATATATATATATATATATATATAATGTAAATAGACTCGTCGACACAAACAGAGAAACACATAAAAGAGGGACTCACTGGGTCTCGAAATTTCGGTGGTGCAACCACCTTTCTCAAGCGGAGTTACGAACAGAACTTATATGTATATATATGCGGGTCGCGGTGGTCTAGCGGGTAGAGCGTTGGACTGCTGACCAGAGGGTCCCGGGTTCAATTCCCGGGCAAGGCACTTTGGGCACCTGCAACTCCACCCAAGCTAGTTGATTTTTCGGGTACCAGATCTTCTTGGGAAACCATAACCGGCACAGGGAAAGGAACTGGCCCCCCTACCCTGATGTGTGAATATTCACACGCCGTCGGGCTTGGTACATGGGTGAGCTTTACCATCACCTACTAAACCGACCTTCGGGTTGATTACTGTGTTTATGGTTTATATATATATATATATTATTATTATTATTATTAGGTAATCTACCGGTTAAGGTAGGTTTTTGAATGGACACAACTATCAAATATTATCTATAGTGCCCATCATAATATTCTTGGGAATCATAATTGAGGTGGTTTCCCGTTGCCTTCCTCAATAGTGTTTTTAACGTGACACCATCACTTAATGGCCGCCCCACTGGGGTCAGACGCCATTGCAGCCGCCTCACTGAGGAACAGACGCTGCGTGGACTACCTTTCGTCTGGCTCCTAACCTTCGACCTATCTGGCATATATATATATATATATATATATATATATATATATATATATATATATATATATATATATAAACTTTTGGACGGCACAATAGAACGCAGAATAAAACAGATAACACGTAAAAGGACACTCACACTGTAGATGATTTAAGCTTTCGGCCTACTCCGAGGCCTTCTTCAGGTCAGTCTGACCTGAAGAAGGCCTCGGAGTAGGCCGAAAGCTTAAATCATCTACATTGTGAGTGTCCTTTTACGTGTTATCTGTTTTATTCTGTGTTCTATCGTGCCGTCCAAAAGTTATATTGCTCTCATGAGTACTTCCGCATCATCGATATATATATATATATATATATATATATGTGTGTGTGTGTGTATATTTATATAAAACTTAGACAGTAACACACAGCACGAGAACACATAAAAAGAACACTCACAATAATATCTTGATAATTTCGACGGGCTCAAACTCCGTCTTCTTCGGAAGATAAGATATGACTCAAGATATATATATATATATATATATATATATATATATATATATATATATATATATATATATATATATATATATATATATATATATATATATATATATATATATAAGTATATAATGATAATATATACATATATATAATGAAAGGAAAACAAATGAGGAAATACTAGTGATGGTGGGTGAGGAAAGGGGTTTGTTGAGAGAAATCCTATGGAGGCAGGACAAATGGATGAAAGGCGTTTTGAGCGGTAGTGGGATGTCAAAGAAGGTAATAGAGGGGAGACTGTTAGGCAAGCGAGGAAAGGGCAGGAACAGGATAGGGATATTGGACGGGATGAAGGGAAGAAAGAAGTACACAGAGATGAAGAGGGACCTGATGTAGATTAGGTTGCTGGATTGGGTTTTGTTTGGAGTTACAAAATATTTATTTGTTAAGTGTGCCCATCCAAAAACCTACCTTAACCGGTAGATTACCTAGATAATAATATATTATAATTTGTACACACACACGAGGTCTGTCCGGAGGGGATCCAGCCATGAGAATTTCTATCCATATTTTGAGAAAAATAGCCTATCTAGAACAAAAGGGCCGAAGTCCCCTTCACTTCGAAGTACTCCCCTCTGGGCCTCGCACGCATATCGAATAGTCATCAGCTACCTCATCGCATTCGCCTTCATCTCGCCGATTGTCTATTTCAGGGTCACAGACGTAGCACGAAATCCCTGACGTTGATGAGATTAAATAGAATGCGACGAGGCAATCGATGACCATTCCGAAAAAGAACTTTGCCGATTGTTTTGAACGGTTGAAGAGACGCTGGAAAAAGTGTGTGAGGTTCCAAGGGGAGTACTTTGAAGGGGACGAAGACCTCATTGTTATAGGTAGGCTATTTTTCTCAAAACTTTGCATGGCGTGTATATTTTTCGGACAGACCTAGTGTACACGTTTGATATTCTTTTATGGCAAACAGTTTTTTGTCCTGATTTAACATACCCTCTTTCTCCTATTCCTATAGAAAGCATTGAGTGTTTCGTATCGAGTTGGTTTGTCTAATATGTCCCTGAAGTGAAGTGAATGTGTTTCCTTTGCATTACCGATCTGTCGAAACAGACGGATGTGAGTGAATTAGAGCAGATGATGTTAAATAAGCAACAACGTTTCTGGGAATGTTTTTTTAATGACTGTTTTCCAAATAGGTAATCCAATGTAAATAAATTTTTTCTCGCGCCAAGAGACGGATCTTGGTATCCATGAGGATCGCATTTCATTCATTTACTCGAATAGGTGGGAGAAGTATTGAAAGAGGTGCCCTATCGTGGACTGCTCTCAATTCTCCGAAAACGGTGAACGCTCGTGGAAAATGAATGCAAATCCGCTTCGATCCGCGCCGGAGGCCGTGGGCAGCGATGCATGCAATTAGTTGGCGCGATCGCTTGATAGGGTCATCCAGCGGATCGATCAGTGAGAGAGGGGACGGAGGTGGGGAAACTATTCGTCGGGACCAACATTCTCGATTCACTCTCCCCCGTGGCGGAAACAACAATGTGCCAAAAGGTTTGATAGATAAATTAAATATCGCGGAAATACCGATACCCATGTAGTTAATGTGCGGAAATTATTCAGATAGCACGATAGTCCCTTAATCCTGTTTCTCGAGGCCAAAGTTCGATAAGAAGTTATATTTTTAAACGCAGAGGCTGGTGATATTGACAAAGAGTTATAAAACAAGTGTCTGGATTTCGCAGAAGGCGTTGTAATCTTGTCGGCAGAGTGCTCGTCTACCGACCGTAGGGTCCCGGGTTCAAGTACGAACATTTCTGGACACAACCGGCTAAAACTGAGCCGTTCGAATTCCTTGGCGTTGGGATTGTCTGGGCAACCGCAGGTGACGAAGTGAAAGGAATTGGTGGCACTTGGTCTGTGCTCTTTCTACGACATGACGATTCCGTGAGTGCTACATTTCAGAAGATTCGCACAAGGGTGAATGTATTATATCACCGGTTTTTGTATGATACGAATTTTGAAGACTCGAAAATGTTGTGGTGTAGCCTCGAGAAGCTGATCATGAACTCGTTTTTTTTTTGGCGATCGTTTTTGGTGCCATTGCCATCCCTACACTTGTTCGTCATTCATAATGATTCGTCGCATTGGGCCTCAATCCAATAAATTTAGGATATATTGATATCGCGTTAAATGGAAGTCCGATGCAGTCATATTTATATACGATGCTTACCTTTCTGCTCATCCAGAAAATAAGTGATTACATGCATTATCTGCCAACACACTTAACCGTTCAGGTCGAAATTTTATGGAATTTGGGTCCAAATAGGCAAAGATGTCGGAAATCGAAATTTTGTATTTTTTTTCGGAATCCGTTCAAATTCCGAAGAGCACGTGATGATTTTTACGCCGGGCCCTCGTGTGAACCGAATTTCGCTCCCTTCGGCCGTGTCCCGCGGTTGTCCCTCTACACGTGAATACAGTACGTCCTCGACGCCAAACGCTCCTTCCAAATGTCAACCTCTCCCTTTGCCCAAGCCCACCCCCCCCCCCACCGTCATCCTCATCGCTTTGTGACGAAACTCCTTCCCAATCCCTCCCATCTCCAGCCCCGTTGGCATTCAGGGGACCTGGGAGATGGGATAAATCCTGGCGCATTCTTGTCTTCTCCTCCTCCTTCCCCCGCCAGAGCGCTGTCGCCGCACAAACGGGCCCCAGGGACGCCTGTCCATCAGCCCCCCCCCCTTGTTGTCGGACCCCTTCCCCATCACCGTCGATCCCCCCTCCCGTCCTCCCACCGTCCACTCCTCAACTCCCAACACCTCCCTCTCCACACGCGGACCCAGGATGTTAATTGTCCGATCGCTTCGAGATTTTCGTGGCCGGCGGAGGATGGTGGGTGGGGGTTGTGGAATAAGGTTCTGAGGCAGAGAGGGGGATGGAGAGGTGGGGAGGAAGATGGAGACGGCCCGTGGTTTTTATGGCCCCGGCGTCAAGATTCCAGTCGGGATGCCTCGATCGGGAGAGAGCCATGTGATTTGCGTGCACTGCATACGTGGGGAAGCTTCCTGTTTAGCCCTCTCGAGATTTTGTCAAAGGGGTCTGGGTGCCGTCGGCGGGGCGCTCTGGTCGGTGGCGGCACGTGTTGACCCAGTGAGCGACACGGGTCAACGAGCGACCAGAGTCCCTTTCTCAAATCTACAAGTCAATTTTCAACTCCACGTAGTTAACTTGTGCAGAAACTTTTGAATGGAAATAAAGATGGTCTAAAGTCGTCTATCCCGACTACCATCTTTCTGTGAATGCGTGGCCAAGTATGATTCCCATTACGCTTATTTATTTTTATGTATTTAACGAATGTCATTGGAGTGAGATTGAGACTCAATAGTCCTAGAGTCTTCCATCTAACCCTTGTGCATTGCATCGAAGACGATTGCGAACACCCAAGCTCTAAGTGGAGGAGAACTCATCTTGGCGGGAATCGAACCCGCGACCTCTGGGGTGGTAGGCGAGGATATTACCCCACCGGACCACGGGATAACTTCCGAACAAAATCAACCGTTAGTCGATTATTAATTGAATTACAGTTGTTTTCAGAGCACTTGTCTAAAAAACGGTACCCTGGAAGACCCTTCATCGGATCCAACTCAACCATCATCACCTTCTAAACCGACCTACGGGTTGATTACTGTGTTTATGGTGAATGGTATGTTGGTAATCAAACGCTATTGCTGTTTGATTACTAGCATACTGCCGTAAACCGTTGGTTATTTTATTTGGAAATATTATTGAAATAAAGAAAAATTAATTGAAAGATGAATGTGGACATGTAACAGAAGTTTGCATCAAAGAGTATAACGTTTAGTGAGGCGTCCAAATGAGGCAGGAAAAGTGAATGCAGAATAGTCTTATAAAAAATTGTACTCTGAAAATTGTAATGAATGGTGGAGGACGTTAAACAAGGAAGGTTAGGGGAGGTAAAGGATAGGCATGTTTAACGCAATGAGAGGATGAAGTACCTGCATTCGGAATTGAAGAAGTTCAATGTAGTGCGAGGTGGAAGTTGTGTGTTTTTTCAGTGCAATGTATCGAGTGAATAAAAAAATCGCGTTGCTCTGCGTCCTTATAAACTACCTTGTGGGCATTGTTTCTCAAACATCAAGTCATTCACGGATACATTTTATTCTGGTTTTAGGTTACGCCCTTTCCTTCAGGTTACCAATCGGAAACGATGATCAAATAATATATTATCCAATGAATCCGATAAAGAATGTAAATAATCCCGTGAATTGCTGTTTGGCGCGGTGGCTGGAGCGGAAATGATTTGAAAATGTAAAGGGAAAGATTTGTACATATTTGATTGGAAAATTTCGAAAAAATCAGAATTTGCATAAGCTGGGAAATCATTATTGCCATTCATCTGCACAATCCGTGTGAAAAGTAGCATGTCTTGGAATTTAAATGAACAAAATGAAACGTTGCTGAAATAAAAGTCCACGTATAACTTTTATTTTGATTTAAGTTTAACAAATTCAAACGACCCAGGAATCGGTAATCTTGAATACCGCTCGATTTGAAATTCTTTTCTTCAACATCAAATCGTTGACGTTCCCATTAATACCCAGACATCGGAAGTAACTGTCTTTCTCCTGTCTTTGTTCGTTCAAACATAAAGACTACGCACCTTAACCACCGCACCATCGCGATCCCCCAGTATCCATAATTACATCTTGTTCTACCGCATGGTGGTTTTTCATAGCGGCTCGGCTGAACCTTAAATATGGATTGGTGCAGCGCATTTGTGAGCATGCTTATCGAATGCTCCCGTGTTTCTTCAGACAAATGACAACTGCGGTCCGCGTTTGTCCATCTCCGGTCTCGTCACCACATACGTTTCGGCGGGAAGGCGATCGGATGCCTCCGCGCCGTGGCTCTCACTCGCTGCTTCCCTGTCAAAAAGCGGCCTAGTGATGCTCGTGAAATCACTTGGGTCGATGGAGCGCGATGGAAGTGTCTCCGCTCGACCTGAAAATGCGCCCCTCGTAAACCGTAATTCATCACCTCGCCCAGACACGTGACACATGTACTTGCTCTCTAATCGTATCGTGCTCGCAGGGATGACACCGCTAATCTGGGGGATTTTCCGCATGAGTTCGAAATGATGGTTTTTCAGTTGCTAGAGGGTCATTTATTTCCCGGAGTGAGGGACAGAATGATGCGGCCATTCATTCCTGTATAGAGAGCCCAGGATCGATTCCCTGTGCTTATTTCTGCATTTCATCACACTGTCCGCGGGATGGTACGTGTAACACTGGCTCTCTCCTTCGACCGGACTGGGTCCATCTCTGTCTTGGAGCCATCGATGGTAACTACCAATAATCTCGGGAGTCGACCTCATAACATAACAATAGATGACTTTCGTTCTTGCACCAAAGTGAAAAGGGTGACCTATCATGAATTAGTTTTTCAGTCCCTAGTTCTTCGTAACATTACATCGATAGTTTTTATAATGATCCATTAGGAATTAGGCCATCTACTTTCATGCGGTGAATATTGTGGCGGTAACTATTCCTAAATGGTTTCGCCGTGTAGCGGTTGGTTTATTGGGGAGTTCCGAAAGACTTCTTCCAATTCCTGTTAATCTCCGTCATGCCACCACGCGAGCCGCTAGGGGAGTGGGTGTGATGTGGGGTTTTTGTAAAACCAGCTTTTAATTATGTAACTGCGATGAAAGGTGGAGTATTCGTAAAAAGAGTAAGCGGGGAACAAATTATTTTTATCGAAATCAATCGGGTGTTAAACCTTTGTTTTATTTGGTATCGCGTATCTTACCAAATGAGTGTGCAAGTGAACTTTTTGGTGCCCTGGTTTTATTTTTCTTATTTTATCTGAACGTTCAAGCCAGCCAATAATCTGTGGAAAATTAATGATTCCCGAAATCCTAAGGATTAAATGCGATTGCTTTAAGCAATAAAACCACCATTCGTCCTGAGATAAAACCTTTTCTCGTCTGTGCTACTCACTTTGTGGCTTGAGAGATTTCCTTTGATAATTCAATATCACTACTTCTAGCATTATTTCTCAATCACTATAATGATCTCAGACCCACTTAACAGCTTGCAACTCTTGTGCAATAATTCGAGCACATTTCGATTACACTAGCCTTGTTTTTGACAATGAATGCCACCCGTATTGTATGCAGCAATCTGCGTCAGTTACAATGAAACGGGAAAATTTTTTGTTGTACATATCAGTTTGGAAAATAACGAGTGATTCCATCAATGTGAAGGTTAGATCTTTTCACCCCTTTAGAATCACTTTTCTCGTACTTTCCTTTCCTCTCCTAACATTCTTCCTTCTACAAGAATTATTAATTAAAATTGGCAATTTTCCACAAAATAAAACTTTAATACGACCGGTTTCGATGTAACTACATCATCTTCTGGTCCAGTCATCATGGCCTGGTCTTCTGTAGTTGCATCGAAACCGGTCATATTAAAATTTGATTTTGTGTAAAATTGCCAATTTTAGTTAATCATGATATTCCACCATATCACGCCTGAAACGTGTCTTTTTACTTCCATAAGAAGTTCTTGTTTCATGTTTCACCATCTCGCTCACTCTAATTTATGTCCTTCTTTGAATTACATCCTGACAGTATCTTCACTTCCCTCTCTCCTGCTCCCTCTCTATAATGCAATGTACCACGTAGTTTCCTGTCAATATTCCGAGTCATCCTGTACATCATACGTCACGCCTCAAAATCCTCTAATCGCCGCCCACCTCCAAATTCCTAACTCTTTAATCAAAGTTAATGGAAGGCTTTAATCAAAGTTATATCAAGAAAAGATAAGTAAAAGTAATGAAGGAGAATTCACAGAAGACCATCTGTTGTAGATGATTCTCCAGCCGACAGCTCTCCTATATGATTTCTAATTGAGGTAATCAAGAGCTAAAACGTTAACCGAATTGCCGTCCAAGGGACAGACTTATTTGGTCTGAATTTTAAGCAATCAAGTTAATAATCGCAAACACTAGTCACACATTTCCCCCAGCGTCTCATTGACGTATGATAGAGGATATTTAGGGCATCGGCCCTTATTGGATTATGATGATGTTTATAAAACATGAAGACAATAACGTATTAGATTCAAACAGTCTTAATAGCTGTTACTAATGTTTTCTTCTGTTGCCTTAAGGAAATGTGTCCGGGAAATGCATATTCGTAATATTGGCCGCGTATTTTCCTTTTTATTATGGTTTAATATACCGATGTAATTTGCGTCTGAAATATTTGCCTCGGTGTCAGTATTAAACTTGTTGTTGTATTATCTTGCTAGTAGTTCTAGTATTTTGCGAGCTCGTATTGTCTTGCGAGTCACATGGATCACGAGGCTTCCATCATAGTTTTTCGTAGCTGATACTTTGGTTCTTAGCATTTTGAACGAGTTATTTAATTGTTGTTGTAGCTTGTAAACTGCACAAACTTATCCTTTATGCGTTAGGTTCTAAATGCCTGCGTCGTATTGAAATGGACATGTAACTAATACGGAATAGCACTTTTCATTTTCATTTCACGATCCAAACGTGTCTCCACAAGTTAGCCCTGATCACAACCATATATTTCGAACCACTTGTACATTATTTCCTTATTTTTATCTATTGGAGTCCCTAGGTGTGAATTTGATTGGGATATCCATTCTCAAGAGTTGAATTACTGCTCGTTTTTGTTCAGTTGTAGCCGGGTACTCGGCTCGTGGCAATTGTGCTGAGATCGCAACAAGGAGCGTCGTATTCCGTGCAATTAGTTTTTTCGCCATGACTGACGGCCACATGGACAAATCCATGGCGTAGTTTGTTATGTTAGAATTAAAGTCATTGTTATGAACTGACTAGGAACTGGGATTAATAATTAACTTCACCTCGCATACTGTACCTATGGGAGGATTTGGGAATCAGGAAGAAAAGCGTACGCCGATGGTTTTTAATAAAAGGTTGACATTAAGATGACATCCAATGTTAAAAATTAATCATATGTTTGCTTAGAGACGAGGTTTGCATAAATCTCTTCCGTAGGGAATATGGATACAACGCTCCAGCTGAATGCGCTCCCTATTCTATGCGCACACTTAGAGGATAACTCATCTAGGCGTGAATCGAACCCGCGATATCTTGGTTGGCAGGCGAGGACGTTAACCCGCTGCCACCGGGGCCGGATTGGGGCGGAGTGGAGGGGAGAAATGGCCAGTAACAAGTTCAACACTTGATTCTTTTATCTTTTTACGGCTGCATCTAATTGCCCCTGGCGCCTTTCAGAACTTCAATGGACTATCTCGCATTTCGCACTCCCCGTTTGACGAACTCCACCACCTCCACGCATTCAATCCACATCCCACCCCACCTTCCCCGGTGCCGCGCAGCCCTTTCAGGCAGTATTTCTCAAAACTATGATCCGTTGAAACGTTATAAGGTATTAGCGAGTTAGGACATCACCAAAGTAAAGTCTATTGGTATTTTTTTGCTTCAGGTTGGTGTACATGCGCTCGTTCTGACGTTTGTGTGCTTAGTAACATTGTGCCAAATGTCCGTAGATCGTACGATTAAATCACCTCCCATTATTTGAAGCTCAACCTTCCCATGTGGGCATATGTGTATTGAGTCCATTGAAGTTGGGGCCCGTAAAATATTTCATCTTTTGAAGTGGCATTTTCGAGTTTCTCAAAGTGTGAAACCACTTTTTTTTTACTTCGAGCTGTCGTCTGGGTTTTCGGTTGGCTCAGTTCGTATTCCTATTGTTTCCGCCGCAGCCGGGGGTATCTTATCTGCCCATGCAAGTCCATGCAAGAAAGAGTGGGGCTATGGGTCAAATTTTATCGAGCAAAGTTGCATGTGTACGGAAATGTATTCCTTGTCTTCCTGATAAAAGTTCTACGGAATTTTGGTGTACCGGTCCTCCCTTCCGCTACTCCCACACGAGGTGATAACAGCTTTAATCGTTGAAGTATCGCGAGTTACATGACCATCCAAATGCGACCCCCAGCCGCCATCCAAAGCCCATCAAACTCATGTCACTTCTGCTACGTGCCGAATGCCATGACGGTGAGGTTACGAAATCGATCGAAAAATGTTTCGGCAGGATTAAAATTCCCGAGGGATTCGCACACCATAAAGGTAGTTCTCATCGTCACCACCATAGCAGGTTGCCAGTCCGAGAATTGTTTTGTAGAATCGAGCAGTGACGCCTTGTTATTTGGAGAAGTAATGTCATTTAAACGGAAAATACATAGAGAAAAGTAGAAGAAAAAAGGCATTTTCTTCATTTGACCTTATTACGAATGATTAATTTAGTGATTTTTTTAGCTATTGGCTTTTAATGATTGATATTCAAAAGTTTACATATCCTGCAAGTAGGTATCGAATTGTGCGTCGCAACTTTGTACTTGAAAGGAGTACTCATGCCCCCAATCGCACTAACCAATTGTCGTGCTGTGAAACAACTGCCTACCTATCGCTGAAGGACAACTGCGTAGTAATCGTCAGGTACTTACTGCTTAGAGTGAGACTGCCCTGGTAGATAAATACTCCACGATAAGATTATGTTCTTCACTAATGCTGGGTACTTACTGATATCCCCCTGTATTATCAAATAGTTATGTATTACTTCCCGATTTATAAGAAGCATTTGAAACGTTTGCATAAATCATTTTACAATAGTTTATCTCCCAGTAAATATTGATATCTGGGAGGATTATGGTGACTTCCTATTCCATGCGTATTCGTTTGTCCATTTACATTTCCTGAATTCTAGTAATAAAAAAAAGGCAAAAATGCGCCAAGGCACGGTTGCTAACATTCATTAGATCTTTTCAAGGATCAAGAACTCCAGTTTAGGACTCTTTAAATGTACAAGCGAGTTAATCTCTCTGCCTGAGGCAGGATTTTTTTCGGTGAGGCATCAAAATTTTGGAAACCATTCTCATTGATTCGTTATCTATCCATGCTAAGGGGAATATAGTATGCTGAAGTATTTGCGAATGTAAATTTAGCAGCGTTCGTTGAATTACGAGGGATTATTATATCGTACATCGGAGATACGCGAGAGTAAAAATGGTAGCACAAAACCTTGAAGTACAGAAAAAATCTGAAATCAGAAGGCATGCAATTTCTATCCACCCCGAATTTGGCACTTTTTCCTGCAAATACTCCATTCCTTAATTTTTGGTGGACATCTTTCATCATTATACTCCCCTGGGTAGCTCTAGGCTTCTGGAAATCTCCCCGTCCATGGTTCCCTTCATTACTGTATTTAGTAAAGTATTGTGGTTTAAAAATGTATCCTATTGCTTTACCTCCTCACTTCGTTGAAATCTTCCATGAATCTCCACTTCACACATTCTTTAAGAACTTATTCAGCTTACTAAGATTGTGAATAACAATGTTATTACCTTATGTGGCATCACACCCTTTTCCTTTCTTCCTTGTCCGGTCGAGAGATGATCTACATATATAATAAATACGGCGTGACACTTAAATGGAGTTCATTTTATTCCTAGGAGGCCGCCTCCTGCTGTTGCATTTTAGCGGTATGCACGTATGATCAACCGGAAACTCGCTCAATAAATCAATTTGATCTTTTTTATAAGTAATATGTATTCGGGAAATGTCAAACTTTTTATCGCTCCGTTTGTTGACACTAACGTTGATGAAAAATATAAATTTAGACTACTGTTACTTGTTAGACCTCAGCTTTATTCATTTAGCTTTCATCAAAACAAATAAAAAAAGGTTTGATCTTTAACTTTCACCATAGACTTCACGCAATAGATCTGAGAAACGAACCCCCTGCCATGATTACCCTTTCACAAACTGTTTAGTTGGAACAATGTAACATTTTCATACAAATCATTCTCTCAGCGGCTAAATATAACAAGACCAGGAATAGTTTCTGATAGATTGTTTCGATGGTGACTTTTTTTTGCATAAACTGTGGAAAAGAATTGAAGTTCATTCATTATAAAAGGCTATTTGAATGGACGGGGCCTCAGTTCAATCAGCAATCACCTTTAACTGGAAAAAAATAACTGTGTGGAGGTATCTCAGCAACCATTAAAGTTAACCACTGATCACACCTACTCGGCTGACTTTATAATAGGTGAGCCTTAATGTTTGTTTTATTGCCCTCTTACAATGTTATGTGGCTTATTTCTTGGCAAAGTTCAAGGGCAGCTAGTGGCAGCAATACCATTGTGTGGAAAAAGGAACAATTTTATATTTTAAAAATTAATAAGTAACTAATGGGATGCGAGCTATCGTAAGTAATATTTCAGTTTAAAAGCATAATGAATAAAGCACTGCTCCACGTAAAAAGAGTTTATCAATGTCAGGTGCACTAATGTAATTTAATCGTATCAACACAGTGATGATACGAGCGGTTGATATTAGTTTCAATTTTAGTAAAATGTTTTCTTGGAAAATAAGCTCGTATTATTTTGTTCCACGACTGCCTTATTGAAATATTTCATCACACTAAATGTAAATTAAACATCAGGAATAGATTAAATTTGTTAGACTATGTTAGCTCGTTGAAATATCGCAATAGTTGGCAATGTGAGGTTTGGTGAGGAATTGGTGGCGTGTTGGTTTCAGGATGAGATGAATTTTTGCTGGGGTTAGCATATAGAAGGCACGCCCATGACGTTTGTCGTGTGCTTCTCGGAGCACTATGAACTTTGATACTGGAACAATTTGCACATACCTTTCGTATGAAAACGGATGCGCGTAATACTCTCTTTGCGTTATGTTCGCAAAAATGTCGGCTCGGACCTCCATGTGTGATCCTATTGCGGATGGCATTTTGGCGATGATCCTATTGCGGATGGCAGAATTAAAATTTTTCATCCCGGATTACATATTTACATACAAGAGGGTTAGCCAAGTTGCCGACCATGGTACCCAAACCGTACTTTTATTCCAAAGTTTCATTAATTCCTACTTTTATTCAGTCCAAGATCACAATGCTAATGGAGAAAAGTAAGTTTTAGGCTTTTGTGGTGTTAGCTAAGGACGATTCGGGGATAGATGTGCATCAGCCTTCAATTCCGCACTATTTTCCCAGCTTGCCTCTTGCCTTCTTCGAGACTTCATGTGTTCGCATGTCTTAATAACTACTTGACGCATTCTAATATCAATAGCTAATTACCACACCTGTTTTTCGATCGCTACCTTGAAGAGGATTTGGGATAAAGAGTAGTGTAGGTTAGCATAGCATTCGGGGGGAGGTGCTGTGGCGGTAAAATACGACTGGAAGATTTTAAGAGTTGGGGTACGTGGTTAATAATCGATCATATTCCTTCCAAGATCACTAGTTTGGCCACAAATGGAACTAAGATGGTTTGATATCATCCTGGAAATCATGAAAATGCTTGATTAAAAGAGGTAATTCTTCGAAACCTAAGGAAATATGTTGGTTTTACGCACTTTTAGGATCAAATTCCTCAAAACATGTCATTATGTGACGATTTGCAGGTGCATTTTGGCTGAAACTTACGTATCTGATCATAAAGCAGCTTATACACGGTACCACTTTTTGCCGGAGCGCCTAACGAGTGAACTTTGTCGGAATTTGCGTTTGCTACACGTCATGGATATCATTACGGAAGATAATTTCCATATGTGTTATACCGCCTTCACCGTCATTGCCATCGGGGAAAATTAAATTTTGGCCCCGCGGGAGAGAAAAGAATGGGGAGAAAGACCTGCAGCCAACTTGAATACAGGATTATGAGTATCTCCTCCTCGAGGCTTATCCGTTTGCCGACCAGAATTTATGTCAGATTAAGCCCCTCCCACGCCAAAAACGTTTGGCTCGTAATTTGCCCGGTCGTTCCGCAGCGGGGAACGAGAATGCATGAGGCGTGAATTTATATCAATTGAATGCCGGCGCTGGATACATATGTTGTAGATTTCAGGCGTGAAACTGCGAAATCAATACGGAAGCTCTCCGCGTGAGTGTTTGTGGGGAGGATGAGGAGGGAGAGAGATGGAGGTGGTGGTGATGGCTCCCTCCTCGCGGTGTCCGCCGTCGCAGTGGGTGGGTGGGTGGGCGGTCGGGAGGGGTGGAGGCGGGGACTGTTGGCGAGGCGGGGCGCGCGGGGGGGAGTGGCCGCCGCGAGAGAGGGGGCGTGGCGACCCGGCCTCGCCGCCCCGCCTCGACTCGACATCCCGCCTCCTCGGGACGCACCCACCTCGTCCTATCCGGCGCCTCGTGTAGCGCCACGCCCCGCGCCAGCGCACCGCACCCCGCGGCGGCCGCACCCCGGCCGAGGTCCGCTCCCCCATCCCTGCCCCGGCGGCTGCCCCGCACCCGCCCCACCTCCTTCCACATTCGCGGCGGGGGATGCATCAATTGCCGCTCCATTTTCCGCGAATGGTCCCGGGGCTCTCCAGCCTTATCGCGGATTGCCGGCCGCGGGGGTTTCTTTTGTCCGCCGGAATGGAATCATATTTCAGCCTCGGCGGGGCGGGATTCCGGGGCCTCACACGGGCTATTTATTCCGAGCGCAACTCCGCTGAGGCTCCCGGGGGCAGTAAAATAAAGTCGTTATCTGAGATTAAGGGCGGGAAAGGGGATTTCTTTGCGACTCTTTCACGGTGGCAGCGCCTTTATCGCGCGTCCACCTCCTCCCCGCCGGGCGTCCTCATCCCTCCGTCCCCCGCCTCCAACGCCCTCCTTCCCGCCCTCCTTCCGCCCATTCCCGCCCCCTCGCGGCCCATCATCTTCTCGCGGCGGCCAATTACAGGGCACGCCGACGTCGCCACCTAATTTCCGCTCCGCCCGTGTAATGAAATGTTTTATCTGAAGGAGGGAGAAGATAAGGTCTCTATGGGGACTCTTTGGGAAGGGAGGCGTTTCATACTTTTCGTCTCGACCCGAAACATGTCATCGTGTGTTTTAATCCCGGTCCGGATGTTGGCGCACTTTGGCGCGTTGGGGAATTAGTTCGCGCTCATTGTCGGTTGTCATCATTTTTTTGGAATAATCGTAGGCACCGGGGGAAATGGGAGGGATTTTAACACCTTTTCAGGGGCATTTAGGCGTGGCGGGCCGCCTTTAATGCAGGAGTTGGAAGAGGTCTTTCGGCTTATCGAAATATTCGGGGCTCTTAAGAAATTATGATTGAGACTGCGTCGCTAGATTGCAGCATCCATAGCCGAAAGCTTAATTTCAGGTCGGGTATTCTCATTAACGCTGTCTTTGTACCAAGTGATGTTTAAATCGGTGCTCATAATCTATTTAAGCGGCGATATTTATATGCATTCCCGTTCCATTTCGGGTTTTAATTTTGATTTTTAATGAGCATTCGCAGCGAATGATGTTCTTCCACGAATCGGTCAGCTGAAATGTTAAAACTTTTGTGTGATTTCGTGGAGTGTTATTGCGCGGTAAGGTTTCCTTATCGGCTGCTGGAGATAAATGGAAGCGTGTCTTACATTTTTCGCTGCAGGATCGTGGGTGTAGGATTGTTTATCACCGTATTCCTAAGTGGTGATAAGAGTCATTGAAAAACAGTGCGTTAGTATACAATAAAATTCGTAAGTATATAGCCATGGGAAGTTTCAGTTCCTACTTATTTTACGATTCTTATAGCTCCTTGTAATTTGCATACCCATGATTTCAGTCGATAACGTATGGTGTGCATTCAATGTGATTGCATCATGTCAAAATTTTCGAACTATACGCACCATGTTATAAAACGGATATACGGAAACCAACTTCTCACAGATGGGATTCGTTCTCGAATGGGTGGCGATGGCTAAGGCAAGCATGGTTATCTGGGGAGTAAGCCGGAAATAGTTTTACCAATTTTCTGTTGAATTTCCTGGCCGTTCACAGCCTTGGAATATGGGCGTGTTTCAGCTTTCGGAGTTGTTGCTTCCGAAGTGCAGCCTTATATGCCGTCTTCACGAGGAGGTGGAGGTGGTAGTTAGGTGTTGTACCCACCCAGACCCGTCACTAGCACACACACCAATGTCCACCACTCTTCATTACCGACTACCCCGCGTCGCAGCGTGAAAAAGTCGATGGAGCCCCCGGCCTAAGACCTTTCGGTATTGCGATGCATCGTGCCGATAGAGATGTAGTACAAATGATGTCACAGTGTCATTCAGCCTCTAAGCAATGTATCATAAACATAATTTGAGTTCTGTTTTCTTCCTAGTTGTCATATTATGATCCTTGGTACTCATATTGTAAATGCCGACTTTTCCGCTGAATCATAAAATAATGCTCTTCATTCACACTTATTCAGGTAATTAATGTTGCGTAATCGTGGTGCGCCATTCTTTTCAGAAATAGTTGAAAAGTAATAATCATAATGGTACGGATATTCAAATATTCCATAAAGTTAAACCTGAAGCAAATGACGCCATGGATCCCCGACTAAAAACGCTATCGGTAATGAATATGAAGAGCGGGTATATTGACGATGCATTACATAGCACTATTATCAGGTACTACATAGATCTAATTATACGTGTTGGAGGCATTATGGACGCGAGGGTTATAAATAGACATGGTAAAAAATATCACCAACGCCTTAATTTAAACGTAATATTTAATATACAAAGTGACATCGACGAAAATTTACTTCTTCAAGTCAGAAAAGCGATCATTTCGTGACGCTTAATTTTCAAATTTGGACGCCGTATAGCCCCGCTTCGATCTTGAACCGTTTTTCGTGGTTTACCAATTGAGTCGACCGGGTTATCAATTTGGAAAGTTGGTGAAGAGTGATTGAGACGCTTTCGAGCCCTTTTCGAGGTCAGCTCAGACAGGCGAATCGCAATTGACGTCTCGAAAAACAGACTTGCTACAGTGTATGGATATGGATATTATTAAATCGATTTTAATATTACTGTGGTTTCATCATATTCGTCCTTTTTTCGTATAAAAGTCAATGTGAATTATTAGCGAAGGCTATCTCGGAACATTTTCCAGTACGTTTTGGATAGAAGGATTGCACCCACTTCTGAGCAAACCATTCCTTTTCAAATTACCAGCCACTTACCTCATCTGAAGAAATCGCAAACTCCCTCAAAGGTTTTATCATTTGAAATATTAGCTTACGTCGACCGCAGAGCTCTTCCCATGAAGTTACGTGTACGTTGGGATATGGAATAGACATGTGAAAATGAATTGATTTATGTGTTACAGTAAAGGATTCTTCGATTCGATCTCGATTATCATATGATCACTCTCTGTTCTAATACGATGTTATATAACTTGCACCTGCATTCAGTTTTGTAATTATGATTTATATTTGTTCGCATTACGTGGAATCGATGGTTTCTTTTGCGTTCTCCATCTCTACCTCCTGTCTTCTCAATTGCCCTCGCACAATCAATATATTTGATTTCGAGTGACAGGATAAGTGCGGGCGTGTTATTAACCTTTCGTCGTAATAATCTCCACTTTCAGACTATTAGTGACGCATTTTCATTGGAGAGAAAGGTCATTCGAGAGGATAGAAGAGTTTGCTTCTTCCGGGATCGATACGTTTCACTTGCCACATGTCTCCTGTCGAACGCAAATTAGTGTTTGGGCGTCTACATAATCGGTATCGACAGATATCAACACTCTTCAACCATTTGCGATGAATTTCCACCTCATCCGTTTCGGTCACGACAAGAAATGTCCATTGGGTAAGGGGCTTGGAATAGCGAGCATTAGGACCCAAACGAACGAGTATTTCTCAGAGAGGAACCATTTACTCAGCAGTGAAGACGTATTCCTCGATGATTGGGAATACGTCATCGGGTCGTAGTTGTTATTTGTTGAGCAAAACAACCACCAATGAGCACCAGAACATGTCCAGGTTCGTGCTTAAACTATTGGTCGACTAGATTTCTTTCATTATTTTAATAGCCACGGCTTCCCATCTCTTGAATCCGATCTGATCGGAGTTTGAGGGAACGGATTGTGCGGACTGGTATCCTTCCCCTACATTCACAACCGTATCCAAAAGACGTGGTGCGATCGGGATAAGTTAAAGGTTGTTCCGAGTGAAGGCGTGGCCCCGTGCCGCCATCTTGTTTGCCCGTCCGCTCACTGAGCTGCAGGAGGAACTCGCACCGCACTGCTTAGAAGCATTTTCCTCGAGAGACTGTTAAGGGCCATCTATTTGGACTACGCAGGTATTTTCCAACTCGCACCAGTACGGGATTATTATCATTTTGCTATTGAGTAAAAAATATTTATCTGAAATATAATTCGTGTTACGTCTCGTAAATTATCATATGATTTAAAGCGGAGTGCCCGCGTTAGAATGAATATGGACGTATTATGAATTTAATGAATGGTTATAATGCTACAGCGTGCAAAGTAAGCTGGCATATCTCGGAGCGGGAAACGAATCTTGTATTTATTACTTCCAGCGGAGCAAACTCAAGATGAGAGGGCAATAAATGTAATCATTCTGAAAAAGTCAGATTATCCTGTTAGCCGTGTAATCTACTCCATACATTAGCCTTAACATGTTTCGGCTTTTTGAACTCGTATTCTATTTGTTGGCATGTAAATTTATGGCTCGTGAGGTTACGGTAGTGGCGATCTTATTCTTCAATACATATTTACAGTCCACATGTTGAATATGTATAAACCATATGTGTTCCATATGAATCGTCGAGGTTTGAAGTCAGCTGACGTTGGTGAAGTATCTGAAAGCAAGAATAGTCCTGCTCTTATAGAGCCTCCTGCTTAACTCATTCATGAAAATGTTCCGGTAAGTTTTTTGGGAGTAGAGGTGGGATGAAGTAATTTACTATCACCTGGTTTCGTTCGTAGAATTGATCGGGTTGAGCTGATCGAAGAAAAAAATTTTAGCTTGCTCTTTTTAGATTTAGCAGCACTCCAAAAACAGTCCGTGCATCTGTTATTTCTTTGTCTTTTGTCACACGCCATCCCTCTGAACCATAGCTGTTCTCTGGGGCGACCGCATTCAGCTCTAGGAGTGACAAAGAATTGTCCCGTAAACGTCGGGCCTTCAGGGCTGACGGGTGCGAGCTTAGTGACGCAATCAATCCGAATGGTGATGAATTTCATATTGCTGCCATTACAGACACCCGCAAAATAATATTCGATTTTCCTATAGGTCCAGTGAATTCGGGAAAGGCGGGCATGGACTATGGGCACTTGAGACTCGATGAGATTTTTCGTAGGCCCACACGGTGACAGAAGGACCAATTAGATTTCGTCTCACGTGCAAGGAATGTCTCAAGCTCAGAATGTTGACCTCAATTTTCGTATCTCAACTTCGGATGCCAGCCTCCAAATCCTTCGTTTTTAGTGTACCGGAAGCCTCAATAAACGTGAGTGGTCCGTGATTCCCTCGGTCTCCGGGGGGAGGGGGGGGGCGGAGATAAATGGGGGAGGCGGCTCGGTCGTGCGCGCGAGCAACAAGCTTACGAACATATTGAAGACGAGATTGATTGAGTACATTTTGTAATTTAAAATTGAAATCAATTTCAGCTCCATGGGGTATCGCGAACTATCTGGTAAATGTCAAGGTTTAGTGCCCAGCAATTCATGAAAATGCATTCAGCTTTTATGGCCGTTTTAAACCACTTAAATGTGTGAAACCACCGCGTCGCCTCTGGCTGTCATAAAATGCTGGGGGAAGAAATCGGGTCGCCCGAGAAGCCTCACACCACTCTTAGCAGTCAATCCTTTTGAGCGACGGTGGGGGGAGGTTCTCGTCGGATTGAGGGGAGGGGGAAGTGAGGTGAGGGAATCGTCTCCCACACTGACTCCCAGAAAGGGATATTGTAGCAGTGCATTAGGCTCAACAACAGTCAAATATTGACTCTTTTGTATAAATGGCGTTATTCCTTCCTGGAGAAAGAGAGTGACGTATGCATTCGGATTAACATTAACGGACTGACTCTAATCACTCGCCTTCTCGATGGCCCCTCGGACGTTGGTTTAAAGTTTGGTTCGGACCTAGATGTACCCGATGGGTAATAGAATGGTCGGAAAGGAAAATGTAAACTTACGCCTTGTTATTAGAATGGTAGTCGAACAAAGTTGATTAACATGGAAATCATTGTAGTCACCGAGTGATCTTGTTAAGTAGAAGTCAGTATAATGTTTAGGATTAGATCACTAGAGCTTGTCATGGATGCCACAGGGTGTGGCTTCCCAGATGGCGCCAAACTTGAGTAACATCTCAACATGGTCCATAGTCCCTGCGGAACCTCCAGAGGCACTTGTTTGGTAAACATTCATTCGGGACTCCCAAGAATCGTTCATATCCGCCGCGTGGTGGGTGTGAATTGTTCTGTATCAATGACAAGTGAAAGGCATACGAGAAACGGTTATGAACGATCGCCGAATCACAATTAGAGAGGTCGCTGATGATGTTGGCATATCGATTGGGTCATGTGATGACAGTTTTCCAATATTTTGGGTATGAAACGCGTGGCAGCAAAATTCGTTCCAAAATGGCTTTTGCACCACGATAATGCACCTGCTCACACTTCATTGCTTGTTCGTGAATTTTTGGCCAAAAACAATACTGTAACGCCCCAGCCTCCATATTCGCCAGATATAACTCCGTGTGACTTTTTCCTATTTCCGAAAATTAAGAGAACCTTGAAGGGCCCTCGTTTTACAGCCGTAGATGACATTAAACGCGCATCGCCGAAAGAACTAAAAGCTATCTCAAAGATCGAGTTTGAGAAGTGTTTCGGGGATTGGAAGAAGCGCTGGTACAAGTGCATAATCTCCAATCGGGACTACTTTGAAGGTGACAACATCCATGTATAAGAATAAATATATATTATTGTCCGAAAAAATTAAAATTCCCGTTAATTTTTTAACACTCCTCGTACATGTATACTCTTGCATAATAGGTCGTAAAAGTCGCGACTTCATCGCAATACACAACCGAGACTTTTGAGTGACGACATATAATTGTCAGTTACAAATTATTGAAGCTTTCGTCTCTTCATCCACCGCACTCTAGCCTTTACTCTTCCCTATTATGTGTACTATGGTTGAGCATTCAACGAACGAGATCAGGTGTTGCAGGGTGTCTTTTCGTTGGGTGCGCAGGGCAAAGCGAATTTTCATCTCAACGCCACCGGAAACATTAACAGCCGAGGGCAGAACATTGTGCGCTCCTTAATAGCGAGTCGTGCACCTATGAAAACGTGCGGTATTAATTATTGGTGTAGGAAATATTTGTCATCAATTGTGCCATTTGGGAGTGTTTTCTTTGTAAATGCCTATATATTCCATAATTAAACTGATAGAGTGATCAGTAGATGCCACTGCTCATATTATAATATATTAAAATAGGCACCCACTGATATGGAACATTGCTTTAATTTTTAAGCAAATGTAGCCTATTTCTCTGTTAATTCTGATGTTACTCGGAAATGACGTTTGCATTGGAGAAGGGATGATCCTCGTGGAATGTTTGAATCCAAAAGATTGAGTGAAAATATTCCCGAAACAGACACAGTGAATCGTCTTTTGTGTATAGGTAATATACAATAAGTATATAAGACAACAGCATTTTAGCCGTGTGACTAAAAAGAAAGATCTGTTGGAGGTGGTTAATGAGGAAGGTCGGGTGGGTTTAAGGGGAACAAAAGAGAAATAAACGTAGAAGCGTTCGCCTGCGTCTTAACAAGGAGCGCCATGGGTTTCACAGGTAAAAAACTATCTATCGGTTGAAATACAGTTCCTTTAAAGTTCTCTCCACGACACTTATGTTGTTGTCGGACTGTGGGCGAAGAAAAACGCCTGGGCTGGAGCCCAGACCTTCAAGAGAGGAGGTAGTTATTAAGTACGGGGATCGATAGTAATTTATCTATGGTTAATCGCATCAATTTTGCATGCCTGATGATTTTCTCAAATTTTAGCAAGTATATTTTCAAGGAGGAATATGTATCCAGTCATATTAGGAAAAAAGTTTTTTTAATTGTGCGGGCGCTGATAGTTCGAAGTTATGTTCAAATGGCGCCAATAGTTGTGTGTTATTTATTATTAGGTAATCTACCGGATAAGGTGGGGTTTTGGATGGATACAACTACCAAGTAAACATTTTGTGGCTCCAAACAAAACACAATCGAGCAACAGACTCTGCATCAGGTCCCTCTTCATCTCTGTGTGCTTCCTTCCTCCTTTCATCCCGTCAAACATCCCTATCCTGTTCCTGCTCTTTTCTCGTTTGCCTAACATTCTCCCCTCTATTACAGTCTTCAACATCCCGCTGCGAATCCATACGCCCTTCGTCCATTTTTCCTACCTCCATAGGATTTCTCCCAGCAAACCCCTCTCCTCACCCACCATCCCTCGTACTTCCTCATTTGTTTTCCTTCGGTCCATTTCACCTTCTCCATTCTTCTCCACACCCACATTTCAAAATCCCCCAATCTGTCTATCCTCCTGCTCAAGTGCCCACGTTTCCGTGCCGTACATTGCTACGCTCCATATCAAAGTCTTTACGAGTATATTCTTAACCTCTTTTATGTTATATTTAAGGTATATTTAAAGAGCACATATTATTGAAAAAATGGATATTTCCAGTGGGACTTAATC
Organism: Hetaerina titia; assembly: GCA_037158775.1. NCBI lineage: Eukaryota > Metazoa > Arthropoda > Insecta > Odonata > Calopterygidae > Hetaerina > Hetaerina titia. Next base: position 49,579,402 of record CM073779.1, on the reverse strand, counting down.
ATTCAGAAGGGTATCTCAGTAAGCTGATAGTTGTACATTAAATTTAAAGGGAAAGAGCTAAAATTTGCTTGTGAGTGTTGAAAAAATGTGCAATCACATTGAGACTTAATCATTTTACGACGTTTGCTATTTATATTTTCAGCCTAATAATGAAAAGAGAGTAATTTATTGTTGGAAATGGCTTTATTTTTTTTCAAAGTATTCTCCATGATAATCAATACACTTTTGCATGCACTCGAACCAATTTTCGTAACACTTTTTCCACTCCGATTGAGGTACCTCCGAAACATGATATTTGAATGCATCAACGGCTTCTCCGGGCGCCGAAAAACGTTGGCCACGCAGTTATTTCTTGATAAATGGGAATAAAAAGAAGTCATATGGTGCTAAATGAGGGCTCTTCGGATGATTACCCATCAATTCTACGTTTTGGCCAGTCAAATAGGAAGTTGTATCAGCCGATCTGTGAGAGCTTGCATTATGATGATGAAGAATGATTCTTCCAAGCACTTCTGGCAAAGAATATGATCGTGTATTATTCAGAATTCACAGTCCTACGTTGCTCTAACGATACGGTTTCCAAATGCCCAGTTATTCCGAAGAAACAGGCCCTCATTTGCTTCGATGTGCTTCGTGCACGAATCACTTTTATAGGATTTCGTTCGCCTTGGGAGGTCCATGCATTGGGCTTCTGTTTTGTTTCGGGTTCATACACATAGATCCAAGATTCCTCCCCTGTGTAGATATTAGACACAGCTTTTGATGCAACGCGATTGTATTTGTTGAGCATTACTTTGCACAAATTGACACGAGCATCCTTTTGAGCTCTTGTCAAATTTTGCCGGATCCAACACGAAGAAATTTTTTTCACAGCTTAATGTCCATGCAATATCTTATTGATGCTCGTCGTACTAAACTCCAAGGATGCCTCAAATTCACGATACGTCACATGGCGATCTTCCTTTACTAGTTCTTACACAGCATCAATGTTTTCTGACACAGCAACTGATTTTAGACGACCTTCACGACTTTCGTCGCTGAGCGAAGATAATTGCAGCCGCTGTTTAATGTCTCCTTCTGTCTTCACTTAAGTTTTTCCATGCCTGTTATTCGAGGAATTTGTCGGAAATCGGGCTGAAGAAAATCAATTCCCGGCATCCGAATTTAGTCTGTAATGCAATTAAAATGAGAAGGGCATTGCTGGGCAACGCGACCTTTAAACCCAGAGGTCGCTCTTTCAAGTGTAATGGATTCCTTAGTTGTGTGTAAAACTTAATGTTTTCTCTCTTGGTAAACCTTACGGCGAACCAAATATAGAAATATCGAGATTGCACACGCCACCCTATGCCGACGGCGGGGTGCTCAATACAAGCTAAAATTCTCTCACATTTGAGGTCTTCTACCAACTGAGTGTACGACTATAACTAAAAGTACTGAAAATTATACTTTACCTTCAAAAGACTCTACCAACTAAGAAATTGATGTAACTCAATTTCTCCTTTGCCATCTAAATCTTTAGAGATCTCTAAATCTCCCAATAGATTTGCACTTTATACCGTTTTCATGTACGATATCCCTTATCCTCCCCCATGTGGTATAATTGTCAGTTGCGTTGTCTCTTCCATCTATTTCATTTCGTGTCATCCACTCTTCCTACCATCATTCTTATGTGTCTATTCAGTTCACTATCTCTTGTCTCATTTCTCTTCCGCGCCGTCGGCACTTCCTCTATCGTTTCCTTTTCGAACCAAAGAAAATTCGACTTTACAAAAATAAAAGGGTTGAACCCTCAACAACCCCTTCCTCCCCACTTGTCCTATTTACCCTACCACCCTCCTAGAAACAGTACTAAGGTCTACTAAACGTCTTGCAGCACCCTCCTTGGCATCTTCTTCGCGGAGTCATTCTAAATGTACATCAACCTCTTCCTTGCAACTCAGTTCGGAGTTGCTGCGCCCTTCCTTCTCATCGTTTCTGCTATTTTTATTTTGAAACACTCTCCTTTGAAGATCCCAGTTGCTTTTTCCTCCCCAAAATATTTCGCCTGTTACATTATTCTTTTTTCTACTGTTAATTTTCCTGTTTTGCTTGCCTTCTTCGTGTAAAGCTCGTTCACTATATTATTAATCTTTATTCTTTACGTTTCTACGCGAATGCAGTACTTTTAATAGTATGATACTATTAATCAAATTCTTCAAATCGTTACTCATTTAATTGTAATTGTAGTAGATTTCGGTTTTAGGAGGTCCCATCTCGGGTTATATTGCAGTAAATTGCCATTGTAACTAATCCTAGGATAAAAACGCAAATAACTTAGGCGGAATTTGAACCCACGTCCCGTTAGCATATTGTGCTTATTACATTGTTTTGGCTCCCATTAATTTTTAAGTGACTGATAACTGATAGCCTTTTAATATCGATTTTAATATTCATTAATTAAGTCGATTATTATAATACATTTTTAAGGAGCTTGCCTCATAATTTTTCATTGATGGCTTGGGCGAGTGTCAGATTCAGGTACCGTCTGCCCGCTGGTTGGCGGAAATAATTCAGCAAGGCTTCGCCTCATTCGGCAGATCCGGGGGTTAAGTTCCTCGAAGTCGTGGATATCATTGAAGGCGCGAGATTGCCACCCATGCGTAATGAACGGCCTTTCAATTACTTGTCGGACCGGGAAGAACTTCGACACTTTGGCCCGGGAGTCAGGGTGCCGTAATTAAAACCCTCGCCAATATCCCGGGAGTGAGTGTCGGTTTTCGGCCCCACGAATTCCTCAGCGCCCCACCCACGCGTCCCAAACCCACTCCGTCCCTCCTCCCCCCGCCCCCTCCCCCGACCGGATAAACAAAAGCGCGGAGAGCGAGAGTCGTTTCAGAGCAGCCCTTCTTTCTTCCTCGAGAGCCCAAGTGGTCGTGTTTATTTGAACCGGGGGGGGGGGGTGTTTGGTGGTGGTGGGGGGACCAGCCGTCACTCCGCTTCCAGTCCCTCCTCCCACCCTCCCCACGGCCCCGTGTTTGTTCTTACATTAATAAACCGCCACTCGGGACTGTTTTGCCAAATGTTATCAACACCAAGGGAAACAAGAGGCGAGCAAGGACCGAAGGGATGGAGAGGGGCGCTTCCTTTGTTTTCCAAGGCGGTCGTAGGAGGGACTGGGGGAGGGGGGAAGGCTGGTTGGGCGCTCGGGGCCTCCAGCTCCGGTGGCCCGGCCGCTGGTCTTTCGCGCCGCGCCGCCGCCGTCGGGAGCCGAGGAGGGCCGTTGAGTCACAGCCCCGGGGGAGTGGTCGTTAAAGAGCGGTGGTGGGAATGGGAAATGTATGTATACACTGGAACATAGAGCTCGGCCTGAGGTGCCCGCGGACCAGATCCAGCACGACGTGCCCATCCATCCATCCGGCACTCGAAAGGTTAGCGGGGAAGCGCAGGTGGATTTTATTGCTAGCGGCTCGTTTGGATTTTAAAATCGACCAGATTGAGTGCTCGGCTGCCACAAAAAAGCAAAGCTATTATTATTTGATTGTATTTCGTATTTGTTGAATTTTAAAGTAATTAAAACCTTTCTCAATTGAAATAAATGGTGAAGTCTTAATCTGGGACACCGATGCAATTATCGCACAGCGCAAGGAATGGCGCCTTTGTACTGAGAGATGGATGGGTAGTAGACAGACATTATTAATCGGAATGTCTCAAATTTAAAGAAGAATAATTTATATTTCACTCTTAATTGGGTTTTCTGCATCGAAAATGAAAAAATATACATTTCCAAAGGCATTCTGGGTGTGCATTTGGGAATCATTTTGGGTCTTACGTGTGGTTTAAAATTTGAATGTGGCAGTAGCGAATGATACACTATACCTAGATAAAAACTAATTAATGGCAACATTGCCTAACATTGCTATCACTTATATAAATCCGTTCAAATCATATGCATTTATCTCAGATGTTCCAATTTTTTTTTAGATAGTTTTCGCGTAAATTTCGGAATCTCTTCAATATTTCTTATCTTCGGAATGCAGTAGGTACGAGGGTACCTTGGATTAGTACCAGTTTTAAGTAAGTAATACTATATTATATTCAAAATCAGTATGAACACGGAAGATAATTCAATTATGTCATGAAAGCTTTAGGTTTGCCCCCTGGGAAAATTTCTGCGTTTGTCCAACCTGCATTGACGGTAAATAAATGCGTTGCAAGAAAACAAATAAATATTGCATTATCCAAATAAAACCATTGTTCGAGTTTCATAACAAAAATATTGGTGACGCAAGCGCTCAATAAGGGTTGTTATATTCAGTTTTTAAAATGTCCCTGTTTTACTTCCGCCGATAGCCAATATTTTGACATGGCCTTCGTCTTACGGGAATGGATTGATGCTCCGGATTTTATTTAATATGAGGCGGGCGGTAGAATATTTTGAATTGCGTTAATATCTACTTCAATATGACTTAGAGCTCGGTTCCGAGCTCCCCGCCTCTCCCTCTCCCTCCGCTCCACTTCATCCCTCAAATGATTGTGATCGGCTATTTAAAGCCAGGCACATTGGCATCCTTTCAGCTCACACATGTGCTTTTATATTTTTCCTCCAATAGATGCGATCGTATTCGCCCTTTGACGTGGGGATTCGGCGGCTCGAATCTCAAGGGTGTCTTCTCTTTCGCATTCAAATGCCTTGAAATGGCACTTGGTGCAGTCTCTCTTGCCGGTACTATTTTAAATGTTGACTTCAGCCCAGCAGCGGAGTGTGAGGAGTAGCGTGATTCGAATCCGCCATTGACTTATAACAAGGGCGTAGTTTTGCGTAATATCCCCTGGTTCACTTTAGATATCAGTTTGTATGATGTATTCTGGCTAATATAATCTTACATCAATTTATATTGTGTGCCAAGTACTCCTTTCGGTATTGGTTTTTGACCGCCTTGCTAAAAACTTCGCAACTGGTTTTGGTACCCTATCGGAAGTTTTCTTCTTGTGAAGAATTTCATTGAGGATCTGGGAAAATCACCGAAAAAAAATCATTACCCTTCCAGGACTTTTAGTCTTGTCTTAGAGGAGGGCAAGTCGCTAGAGGCAAGTCGCTAAACTACCATTTGACCGGACGAAAGGATGAAACGTTAAACCATTGAAATGGTGATATTTATGGCTCGGGATTTGTTGAAGGAAAAACCAACATAAGGTCGTAATATCGTGGGATATTATATATATAGTGGGTCGCGGTGGTCCAGTGGGTAGAGCGTTGGACTACTGACCGGAGGGTCTCGGGTTCGATTCCCGGGCAAGGTACTCTGGGCACCTGCAGCTCCACCCAAGGTAGTTGATTTTTCGGGTACCAGATCTTCCTGGGAAATCATAACCGGCACAGGGAAAGAAACTGGCCCCCCTAACCTGATGTGTGAATATTCACACGCCGGCGGGCTTGGTACATGGGTGAGCTCTACCATCACCTACTAAACCGACCTTTGGGTCGATTACTGTGTTTATATATATATATATATATATATATATATATATATATAAACACTAACTATTGAATAATACTATTAGCACTATTAACATTAACTAACATTAACAAATATACGTATAACACTTTTGTGAAAGTCTCACGGACGTGAATAATAATGTAAATGGATTTAGTACTAGTAGACAAAGAAACACAAAAAAGAGAAACTCACTAGTATTGAATTTTCGGTGGTCTAAACCACCTTTATCAAGAGAAGGAAGGACGGAACTGAGATATATATATATATATATAAATTCACTGATAAGTCATAACAAACACAGAAACCAAAACACAAAAGAGGAAAAACTCACTGGTTCTCGAATTTTCGGTGGTCCAACCACCTTTCTCAAGAGGAATTAGGAACAGAACTGAGGCAGAGGAGGGCCCGAAAGCAGTGACTGCTTTCGGGCCCTCCTCTGCCTCAGTTCTGTTCCTAATTCCTCTTGAGAAAGGTGGTTGGACCACCGAAAATTCGAGAACCAGTGAGTTTTTCCTCTTTTGTGTTTTGGTTTCTGTGTTTGTTATGACTTATCAGTGAATTTACATTACACGTTTGTGGGTTTTCCAAAAAAGTGTGTATATATATATATATAAACCATAAACACAGTAATCAACCCGAAGGTCGGTTTAGTAGGTGATGGTAGAGCTCACCCATGTACCAAGCCCGACGGCGTGTGAATATTCACACATCAGGGTAGGGGGGCCAGTTCCTTTCCCTGTGCCGGTTATGGTTTCCCAGGAAGATCTGGTACCCGAAAAATCAACTAGCTTGGGTGGAGCTGCAAGTGCCCAAAGTGCCTTGCCCGGGAATCGAACCATATATATATATATATATATGTATATATATATATATATATATATATATATATAGATGATGCGGAAGTACTCACGAGAGCAACATAACTTTTGGACGGCACAATGGAACACAGAATAAAAAAGATAACACGTAAAAGGACACTCACACTGTAGATGATTTAAGCTTTCGGCCTACTCCGAGGCCTTCTTCAGGTCCTGAATATATATATATATATAATAAATCCGAAATCTATAAAGGGAGGCAAACGACGACCATAAATACATTTAAAATCCTGTGATTGATTCTAGTCACTATCGTTTGAAATGGAAAGTGAATGTTATAGAATAGTATTTCGTTGAGATTCCGGGAGAATTCGAGTGGATGAAACCTCCCTTACGCGCACTCTCCTTATAATAATTTTTTATACTGATTAAATGAAAATGTTTTTAATTAGCAATCATAGATTTTACTGCTCATTCATTGGTTCTAGTACGCATGTCACAAAGCGCATTAAAAGACCTAGACGTCACTTGCATTTGCACTTGTATGATTCGTCTTGTCGGGAAGGTATTTATGGAAAATCGTGCCTGCCACGGCGACCCAAATTTCCCGCACACGGATTTCACTTCGCGGCATGTTTGGCGGAAATCGCAGCCGATGAACGATTCATGGAATCCCGCGCGCGAATGGAACCTTCCCCTCGGCACGCAACGGATCCGCTCCCTCCTCCCACTGAAAGGCACGCTCTGTCACGCCTCAGCTCTCGGGGTGGTCACTGTCGTCACCCCAACGGTGTTCTTTTTATTCCCTTGGGGGGTGGGAGGGTTCAGGCGTGGAGTGCGGACGCCGGAAACCCATTCCGACGCCCCACCAACAATAGTAGTAGTCGCAGGAGAGGGGGGAGGGCGTTGATTTTGTGCGGAGGGAGCGAGTGAGGGAGGCCACCCGGAGCTAAATGCGACTTTTGTTTACGGGATTCCTCCTCTTCTCCTTGCGGCGCACAAGTATCCCCACCAAGAGCCTCAGCATTCGGAGGCCCACGGACAGGTGTCCGCACCCGGTTTCTCTGATTCCACTCCACCATGGGTGATTTTTGAAGGCTCTGTGGGGATGGGAGAGGGGAGGGGGTGTGGGCGGCGTGTCCCGAGCGGCGATCTCTGTCGTACCCCGTGGGCCAGCCGCCGTATATGAACGGAAATGAAGGCAGTGAAATATTAAAGGGCTTTATTCGGACGAAAATGAGACCTTTGCGTTCATTCTTACATAAAATAATAAAAATGTTATAAATACAAATAAAAAATGTTATATATACGAAAATGCTGGTGAAATCAGGAAATTCCCTAGAAGATGGTTTTGGAAGATTGTAACCCAATTATTATTTGAGACGTGGTAACCTGCCGAAGAAAATATAATATTTAGGGCAGAATGTTAGACAAAAGAGTTGGGTAAGGTTAAATATTTATGATATGACTACAAAGGCGGAAAATATCTGGAAATATTAAATGCTTGAAAAACTGCAGCATAATATCGAGTATTTTTTTCATCTTGCTTTTAATAACTTTACATTAAGGAGCATCGAACAGGACTTGAATCTGGATGAAGTGGTCTACGCTGGTAGAATAACTCTTTCCATTTGTGTGTTGTTCGTGACGGATTTCTGCTTTCTTCTTTCATGTTTTCCATTTTTATTTTTAAATCGGAGTGCAAATGTGTTCATTGCGATATTTCTATTGTCTATATTGTTCGTAGATGTATCAGTTTCTCAGAATTCTTCGTATAGAAATAAATCACATATCGAAATGGAGTCGATATGCTATCGGTTTGTTGTAGAGGCATCCTCTCACGGTACAGCCCGAGGCCCGACCCATCTCCTCGCTGGGGTTGCTCGACCGTGGTGTATCCCTTCCCTTCCAGCGATTACCCTTCGTCCCCTGTTCAAGGGGGCGCATAAGCTCCAAGACGGGGAATATCCCCAGAGGAAAACAGCACGCAAATACATACACCAGAGTGGGTTAGAAAGCCATTTGTTTTGGTGTGCCTCTTCCCAGGTTTATTTTTTCACATCGTGGATCCTAGGGTCCCCTTCCTCCTTGGTCATGTAGACATAATACTCTAATTAAACGGGGAAGGAAAGTTGCCAAGGCCCGGTGGACTGCCTTAACCGCTTCCCACGTTGGGGGACGGGTTTGATCCCGGTGTTAGCATTGTTTCCCATGTTCATTTTCATTCCTCTCTGTAATCCCTCTGGAGAGCATCTCTAGTCGGATGGGACGACAAAGGCCTGGTCCTGGCAGACTGCCTGACGCGAAAATATTTTACATCCATTGAAATTATCGATCAGCGTAAATTTTTGGCTTTGTGGATTCAGTGCGTTTAAATCCTAGGTATAATATCATTGGACGTCTCGATAATATCTCGCTTATGTTCGTTTAAGCGTGGCATTCCCATTTGTTTTCTCCTGCCTTTAAATCGAGAGTGACTGATAACCCTAGCTGGTTTCAGAATATTCCGTGATAATGTAACTCAGCTTAATTTGGGACCATCTGCGGTTGAAAGTTGTTAGAACGTTATCATATGCTATCCAATCAAAAGTTTGCGGAAGTCTATATGTAACTAGATGGCAAAAATACATTTCTTTGATTTTTTGGCTTCGCTATTTTGTCTTAAAAAGCTGATATAACGTGGTTTCGAAAGAATTTTAAGCAGACTAGCCAAACCTTTGTGGGGTTCATGGTAGCCCAGTAGATCATTGCACTGCTGACCGGAGAGTCCGGGTTAGATTCTTTGATGACACCTTCAGAATCACTCTGTGATTTTTAGGGTACCAGATCTTTGGAAACCGCAGGCGGCACAAGAAATTTGGGTTAAGTATTAGGTGCGTTCTACCGTCAAACATCCTACCAACTTCTGGTTGATTGCTGTGAGATTTAAAAAGTAGACATACGCTCTGTTGCACGGACGTCATTCCAATGCTACGTGTAACAATTATTTTCTTGTTGCAGTATTACAAAGGTGACGTACCGAAGGAAAATGTTTGGCTCGTTATGAGAAAATTGTCAGAACTCTTAAAGGATAGTCCTGGATAGTATGAAATATTTCAGTCCAGCTGTCAAAAGAAATTATGTACGCTTCCTTACGATAATTCATTGGTGAACACGATACAAATTTTACGGATCGTCAACTGAGATGATGAAGGAAGAATTTACTTACGTGATTTCATTTATTTTTTATGGGTTCGCAAAGATTTTTTGTTTGGAGATTGAATCTGAAGGATCATTGTAGGTATTTTGGTCATTTAAAGAAAGAAGTCATCCTTATAGTGTTCACACTTCATGACTTCATCCCGCACAAAGCGCTCTCTCTTTCCACATCCAATGGGCGCCGACGTCAACGTGGTGTATAACACAACCCCCACCAAAGTGTCAGATGAATTTGCCTGTGATTCCTTTCTCCGAGATGACATAAAAAAGTATCATAATTTTTCAATGGCGTCGTACGCACGGAAAATCTGGCACCATTGTCGGCGATTGCTGGGATTCTAGAGGCGGACCACGATCGGAAGCGGCCAACTCGCGGGATCAGAAAGGCTGTAGGGACCCACCCAACTCGTGTCAATCCACCCTTCACCTCTCCTCCTCTACCGAAACCCTACGAGCCGACCCCTCAGTCGACCGGCCGCGGACGGTGCGAACGATCCCTACCCGTCCGTCTCCTCCCTTTGATAACCGCCACGATGTTGGCCTTCTCACGTTTTTGCAAGCATCGAGATTTCGGTCAATTGGCACTCGCGAATAATGCCCTCCTCCTCTCTTGTTGGGATCGACTACTCGGCCCCCCTCGCGGCCAGGGGGGTGACGACGGAGAGGGTTGGGGTTGGGTTGCGGGAGGGGTGTGTGGGGGCGTCGGGCTGGGAGGGCGATGCTGTTGGCCGTGAGAGGCCTTGGGTCCGGGAGAGGTGTTATGGAGATTTTTAAGTGCCTCCTCCGAGATCGCTATCTCCCGAGCATGTCACGGCCATTCAGCCGGCTGGAATTCTTTACGCGAGTGTTAAGGCGACCCGTGACACCTGGAAGGCGCTTTTCTTATCCCCGAGCCGCCGCCGGGAAATCCTCTTCCCGAGTGGCGGGAATCGGTTGCTCCTCCGCCCACCCCGCCCCCTCTGTCCACCTTTCCCCTCCCCTACCCCCATGCCCAAGGAGCCCGACACTAAGAGCAGCCCAGCAGCGGCATACTTTTCTCCACAAGGAGATCGCATCAATATTTATGCTTTCCTATCTAGCAGCGCAGGTAATTGTGGTCGGCCAAATCGAACGATCTGATGTTCACTCGCAGGTGGCCGGGGCAAAACTTAGGATTTTGCGTGTGTGTAAAGAAAGGAACTTGCTCTCGGGTCATCTTACATCGACCAGGAATTCATTCCGAGCGACCAAATGTCCTTTATATAAAAACCTTTCCGTGGGAAATCTTGTTTCGTGTTTGTCAGCACCTTACGGATGCCATGACATTAGATCTCTCACGGGAAATACTATAGTTATTATTAAAAATATCGGGTTTATTTTCTCTCCAGTTGTCGTTCATCAACCTGGGATTCACTTGTTATCCCAATTGCGTTTTTCAGTGGATTATTTGGAAGACAAATGTTTGCACCGTGCGCAATTGTAAAGCGAATCCCATAACACTGTAGGCCTTCGATGTGTAATACCTTAATTTATCAATTTTTCTACTCTTAGGTCTGGATAGCTCAGCGTAAAATTAACTTCACTGTGCACTTTTCCGTTTAAAGGACACCTTTTTAAGGAAAAATGACTGTAATGCGTATTCGCTGCAAACTAAATCATTGCCTATCAGAGCATAGCAAACCATGACGCAAAGCATAGACTAAACTAAAGCTCAAATATAGCGTGAGATATTTAGCGGGCAATGAGTATTTGCGCATTAATATTGTATTCACGGATCTCCTAATATTAATCTGGAATCCTTTCTTAACTATGGATATCATTCGCTACTTCCCTTAATGATTGTCGTGCGAATACCGACTGCCGTTCCTCTGGTGGTTTACCGATGATGACGGCCTTGCCGTCGAAACGTCGACTAGCTATGTGTGTCCTTTCTCTGTGTTTCTATGTTTGAATGTTTTAATCACGTTTTTATATGTTTGTGTGAGTGGCCTTGAAATCATGAAAAGCTTAATTGTTGACATTCTAATGCTTAAGATAGGTTTTGCACGGACGTAGATTTTACGATTAATTCTTTGTCTCTAATTTCAAAGAAAAACCTGGCATCCGATATCACAATCAACTCTTTATCTCCCTGTACTTCCTCCCACCCTTCATTTCATCCAACATTTCTATCCTATTCATACTCCTTCCTCGGTTGCCTAACACTCCCCTCTATCGGTCTCCAAATCCCATCGCCAATCAAAATGCTCTGTATCCATCTTTCCTGCTTCCTTTGTATCTCTCCCGATGACCCCCTCTCCACCCCCAACGTTTCCTCGTATGTTTTCCTTCCTGCACATTTCACCTCTTCCATTCTGCTTCACGCCTTGATTTCAAAAGCCTAAAATCTACGCTTATCGTCTTGCTTCAACGGCCATGTTTCCGCGCGCCGTAGTAAACCACGCTTCATATCAAATTTTTAACGAGCCTTTTCTTCACATCCTTGCTCTAAGTCCCTATCTACAATTGCCTCTTCATTTTGAAAGGTTCTTTGCCCTACGCTTTTAACTACTTGGGCCATTTTGGTCCAGAGCATTTCCAAAGAGGCTTCTTTGGTTATAGTATAATATAAATATATATATATATAATATAAGTATATATATATATATAACATAACACTGATTTATATATATATATATAAACATGAACACAATATTCAACCCGAAGGTCGGTTTGGGAGGTGATGGTAGAGTTTACCCAGTACTAAGCCCGACGGCGTGTGAAATTCATACATCAGGGTAGGGGGGCCAGAACCATTCCCTATATTTGTGTATATATATATATATATATATATATATATATATATATATATATATATATATATATGTATGTATGTGTGTGTGTGTGTGTATGTATTTATATTATATTTATATATATGTGTACATGTATGTGTGTGAATACAAAGACGAAAACAACCGAGAAGCCTTAAAGTGTTTCCGTTTTCATTACGTTCCTTAGCGTTCGTGGCCGGCCATTAACCTTCAGGTAATCTGACGTCTTCCTTCGTCGCGATCCTTCTGGTCAGGTATGCGCGGAATGGACCTCGTTTGTTCAGATCCCAGTTCGGGTTTGAAAAGCCTAACCGGAACTGGGAATCCACAGCACGGCTTCCGAACTCCTTTTAAATATGTGAAACTTGAGGTTTACAACATTGGAAAAAGCGACGGGCCTACATTTCTATTGCTCGATCTAAAATTGGAAATTTGATCGCATTCCGATGAGTTAATTGCTGATATTTTTTTCCACTAAATCCTTAAAATAACTGAAAGGAAGTGTTCGTATCCAGGACTCTGCGTTTTGAATTTTAGCCGAGGCAGCAAATATCTTTGAGAGACCCAACCAAAAATATGAATGAAAGTTTTTTCAGCCAGTTTCAATAGAGAAGTGCCACTTGTATGTTAGCTGTGCTATGAAAATTAACAGCAAGACGGTGGTAAATTTCAGTAGTTTTTCGAGGAAGCGCAATGCGCTACTGGGTCTTACGGTTCCCTCATCGGTTTCGGTATACGTTGAATAACGTTGCACATGGCTACTGATGGGGAAGACAGCAGATACCAAACCGTGTGGAAACGGCTATTGAAAATTAACCATTATCTGTACTGTCTCCTGCACTTAATTTTCAGAGACTGAAAAGGACTATGATATATTTATATTCCGTTCTTGCTTCTGAGTTTTCATCTCGTTCATTTTTTCCGCATTGCTGAACTCATGGTCGCAGAATAAAGTAAAAATCTGCATTGTTCCAATTCGCAGAACATTTGATTGGGTTTAGATACAGATACTATACCTAGTTTCATATTGGTTGTTCATGTAGAGAATTCATTTTCCTTCAAGTCTGTTCTTGTATCCGGTTCTTGGAAGAAAAACCCATCACTGATTAATGAGAAATCAGTTTTGTTCGCTTTGCATCCCTGATGTTATATAAAAAGTGCTCTCTGGAAAAAAGTCAATTTATTGCCATTTTGATGCAAAAAATAACAAAAAAATCCGTCTTTGTTTGGCCTTAGCGTGCTCTCTATTTTTTACTAATGTTACACACTATTTTAATATTAAATATATGTTTGGAATCTTTACAGAACGACTGAAATAGTGATGAGCCTGTCGTAATATAGCTCCGTTACAAGGAAACTATTCTCCTTGATAAAACATGTAATTCCTTACTCTCTAAAATATTTCATCTACAAGTATTGCTGTTACATTGCATGATAGAAGTAGGCGAATATGTTTTTTTTTAATAAGAGGCAGTATTAGATGAATTTTGTGGCAAAATCGATGAACTTGCACCAGTTTTTCCCCGTAGAAGTAAATCAATGGAAGTAAGTACGTACTAATATTTGCAAGAGCCGTTTTAAATTATCGGCCGTAACGTTGATGGTTGGGTAGGCTCGAACCGAATTGCCAGAAGCTCTTTATTTCATGGGCCTCTCCCATTATTGGTTAGGGACATATATGTAATTTATAAATGTAGACTTGATTGGTGTCATTAAATACATATAAAGGAGATTTTTTATTTATATTATTTTTCGAATTATATTACTCGAACCCTTTCTTGTGCCGTTATTGTGCCTCTTCATAGAATAATCGACCACGCGTCAGGCCGAGCGCTCATAACCTTATGCTGTCGAGCCCTTGGACCACACGTCCCACGTGCACTTCATAGCGAAGAAATTTGCTTGTGTTAACTAAATGGTCGAAATCCCATTTCACCTCGAAGCATTTCTGTCATTCGCTAAGGGAAAATGTCCCATCGCTCGGCGGGAAAACGTCACATGGCGACAATTCACGTCAATCGTAGTCAAAAAATTCGCGACAATCTCGCACCCTCCGTGAAGATCTAAATTTTGGGATATCCTCATGGTCGAGTTGGTGTCGTTCGGGTCATCATCGCAGTTATTGTTGTCTTTAACGTGACTCCAGCCCCCATGGCCTCCTCGGCTGGGCCATCCGCTGCTTTTCCAAGCACTCGAGCAATGCGAGCCGGAGGCGAGAGGGGTGGGACTCTAACGCCCTCCCCACCCTCTCACCAGTCAGCCCCAAGTTTTTATTTGGTTGAATGAAATCTTCTCAGGTTTTTACGACCCTATCCTCGGATGGAAACGGTTGGAGTGGCTGGTATATTCCCCTCATCCTTCTTGTCCCCTGCTTCCCTCCCCTCGCCAAGCATTCCTCCCCCGACCTCATCTTTTCCTCCCTCCCCCCTCGCCTCGATCTTGGGTTTCGAATTCACTTCGATCGACTCAGATGGGAAAATTGACGTTGGGAAGACTCGCCAGCTCATTAGCCCTTCTTTCCCTTCGCCTCGTTTCAACATGCATGCTCCAGCCTCCTATGGCCGTTTGAATCTTCTAGTCGACTTCTTCTGTGAAGTATTTACGTTAGCGCCTTCAGCCGTTAAATTACGCAAAAAGATTTGCTTGTTCAAAAGCGACAGCGTGACGACAACTTAATCGGGCCATGTGAACTGGTTTGGTGAGTTAGGTGTCGCACTATGATCCTACAACTTTTCACATCCTTATGCCCGTTTAGTAAATGAGGGAAGACAATAAACTCGTGAGAAATTAGGGTCAAATTAGAACATTGCTGTGTAGACAATATTTTGCCTTCTGGGGTTGCTCCAAGCCAGCTGGCGTTGGGTCACGGCTGGAATCTCCTAAGAGCCTGCATGCTATGCTGTCATTTGGTTTTATCTAAGTTCCGAGAATTATTGTACGATGTGGCCTAATCTGTTGGGGCATCTGAGAAGTGACTGCTGCTCAAATGGGCAACATCTTTCAGCCATTTACATGGTAGTATTTTCCGTGCAACATACGACATCTTTATTCAGAGATAATTGGTAACAGCGGCATGATCGCAATCGGGCAGTTTCACGGATAAATCAGGTATCTTTGTGATTGGTTGGATGATACAAAAGGGGTGGAGTATGGACCAAAGCGCCCCGCAAACGAAAAAAGGGCTGTTATGTCACAGAGTTTCTATATGATAGTCCCACTTTAAAGGGCACGATTCCCCAATGATTGAGATCCGTCAGTACTACCGGTTACATGACTTAAAACGAGGATTCTATTGCGGTCTCTTTTGTAGCATTTGTGGTAATGTGCTAGTGTGACTTTCTCGCAAATCTGGATGATCGACGACAATCACGTTCATCTTATTTGTACCTCTTCCACAGGCAAGAAGAAAATCCAGAAGGATCCTTCGTGTTGCCCAGCTTGCGGCATCACCCTGCGTCCCGGAGAGCTCGAGTCTCACTACATCCAGGAAGTGGAGAGGCTTTACAAGTTGTCTTCAGTCCGTAGGGGTCGGCGGGACCTGTCCCGGCCGGCCCTGCCTCCACCCCCCGCCACGCCGCCCGCCGCCTCCAACCGCCGCGACGCCTTAGCCGCGAGCGAAGCGACGCCCGAGGGTCGTTGGGAAGTAAGCATCCCCATCGCTCAGACCTTGCTCCCATTTTCCCCTAATCCCATAACAAAACGCTCACATTCGACAAAGTTATTGGAGTAATTCTCGTTGGTTCCCTTTCTTCCTTGGTTGCCCCTTAAAGCTCGTGTCCTTGTACTTCGTAACTCCTGACAGACCTCCCACGATCCTGGGAAGTTTCTGTTGGTCCGGAAAATGTGGGAAACTGGATAGTGGGGGTATTTTTCTTTGTCTGGAAATGAACAGGCATTAAAGGGAAATTGGTTTGGTACTGAATAACGGTTTAATGAAATTTAAAATTCAACAGAAGAATACCCAGCAGATCATAGTAGCCTCTTCGAAAACCTGTGAAATGTCAGGGTTTTTTGGAAAGAGTTCCCAGAAATTCAACCCTTGTAATTCATTAATGTCCTGGTCATGTAAAGCTGGCTGCTTGAACTTTCATATAACAATTGATGTATGCTCTCTTTTGTGAGCGGCATTACAATTTTACTCTTCACATGGATCCCAGGTTCTTAGTAACTGCAATGGTCTAGTTTTTTCCTGGGTCACTCTCTTTTCTGGATTACTGGATTTTTCTGCTTGATATGTTCCTCATAAATAAAAACATCATGTACACGCTGTATAGATAACTTTGAATTGGAGAGTATTGGCCACTGAAAAATGATTGGCAAAAATCAGCCATATCTTCATCATTTCTTCATTTCTATGCAATATCAAATTGAGCACTTCACACATAAAAACAACTAGTAGTTCACATTCTGGTGAAAGCTTAAAATCTTCTCCTAGACTCAACCTTTTTACCCAAGTTCCAATAATGCTGTTAAGTAATAGCATAGGGGCCACATCTTAGCAAGAGAGAAATTTCTGTCTGAACCCCATGCTTATTTGGAAATTGAGAGCATGGCCATGTTGCAATAAGATTTTTCTTGGAAGCACTGTATTATACTTCCCGGAACTATGGAATTTCTGGCAAATGGCGGCAAAGCAAATGGCCCAAGTAAACTTTTGAATCTGGGTACACTCATGGATCTCCAATGATGGTAAATTGTAATTACTGGTTGAAATTTCAAATGGATTTGACAAAATACTGGACATTAAATGGCAGATGCAATATACAAATCAAATTTGACCCATACAAGGCCAGAGAAGTTTACTTTTCCTGTATAGTTGATGCTTCGAGTGTGTGGTCACTGTTGAGAGATATTTTGCAAACATCCTGTCTAAAATTAGTCGGAAGATATTCATAACTGCAAAGTTAATTATTATTTTAATCAATATTTTCAAATGCTTCACTTTTAATAGGGATTCAGCATCCATCTTCCTCTATTCTTTGATCAAGACCAAGTTGGACCCATGCAGTGCTACATGCCATTTTAGTCTTTAATAATCTTTTCTTTACACAATGGTCTCTTTCGTAAGCAATTTCAAGTTTTGAAAGGAAGAAGAATTTTTGTGCTTTTCTCTTTTTATGGAAAGTCTCTTAAGCTAGAAATTTATTATGTCAGTAGTGCTAGGGGGCTGATAAAATATTTCCAAATAGTAGCTTTTCTTGGGAAATCTTACCAAAAATTTTTAATATACTTTAATATCACCCTTTTCTGAAAAAAAAGTCGATTGAAATGAATCCAAACTATGAATGGGATTTTTAGCCTTCATTTGCAATTGTACTTCTGTATCTCGACTATCAACTGTCCACTTAACTAAAACTTAAGTTGTTCTTGGGAACCTATTTATTGTCATATTTCAGTCTAATTTGCCTTCCCGTCTTCAATAGTCTGTAAGTGTGCTCCTGCAGTAAACACTCAAACATAAATAAATAAGCTAGGCATTACAAATGTCACGTTAGAGTAGTAATAGTTTTACGGGAGGTGACTGACAGCTGAGGTCATTTGTGCCATTAGGGATGGATGGGATAGGAGGAAGAGTGGAGAAACCTCAGCCTACTCTTATTGAAAGGCCCCAAGGGGTCCGCAGTTTAACATCCCATCCGATGGACTGACAGAAGCATCCTGAAAATGTTCTTGATACTTAAGAGAATTAGGTATTATACCCTTGATGTCTGCTTTAGGAATTATGAACAATTTTTCTGAAGCTTCTTCTGGCATTGGATTGAAAAAGGTGGAGATTAGGGTATCTTTTAATAAAGATTTCAAACAATAGAGAGAGATAATTGCAGAAAAATTTCCAGAGAATATGATAATCTTCTAAGCCTACTACTCTGTACTAATTTTACTTTCTTTTACCCCATTTGATATGATCATTTATTCATTATGAAAGCTTTCTCCCAAGGAGATGAAGTGCATGGGTGTGCTTTTGTCTCTTGATGAACCAGCGATGATTGAAACAGATAATGTTGGTATTTATGTTCAATTTTTCTTTTTTGGTGAAACTTATCGATTAAAAATGACTCCGATGTAAATTTATTGCGAGGACAATGAGTGCAGTGAAAAGGCTGACTCTGCTTACAGTGGAAGCTGCCTTATGTCTGGAAATGTTGGAATCTTAAATGTAATGATCACGATTTTGCAACCAAACAAATCTAGCAAGATGTGGCTGAAAAGCATTCCTTGCATGGATAATTTTCATTTCAGTCTGTGAAAGGTGTGGGGAAAGTTTCAACGCAAAATGTTTTCAGATTTTAAGTTGTTAAGATATAATAATGCAAGCATTTTTGTCTGAAAAATCTGAGTAGACTTGTGCTTAAAAACACAAGTCTCTCTATTTAAAGAGGATATTTAAAATTAACCCGGTGTTCTTGATATTATTTCTAGTTTTCTAATATACATGTCTTTAATTTTGTCTTTGAATAACATCTCCTTTACATTACGTGAATATATTTCTATCCATCCTCTTCCTGAATTCATGAAACATTTTGTTCCTTGGAAATGACTTTTTCCATTTTCCTCATTTGTGTGTTTTCAACTGTTCCATAAAGCTACATCAGAAATCCTTGGATAGCCATAGAGCCAAAAAAGGTCTTTCATTTGGTCCTGCCATTTTAAGGTTTTACAAAATAAGTAACTTGGCAAAAACTATTTTCACAGAGCTCTCCAGATTGCTTATTTTCCATGCCAACTGTATTGTGTTAATGTGCGGTGTTCCAATTATTCTCATGCATAGTTTTTCACACTATAGCCATGTAGCAACTACATTACCACTTCCTTACAAGTGCAGAAATGTGCACTTGTGAAGAAGTGAAATACCTTTTGATGGATACTAAAGAATTCTAGAATCGGTGAGGATTGGCACCAGATCATTCTACTGTCTCTTGATTTAAAATGAATCTACATTTTGATTGGTCATTGATTCAAGTTCGATTTCTGGCAGTTTTTATTTAACACCTGGGATCTTACATTATAAAAAACAATCATTATTGTGCTCTTTTCATGGAGCTCGACTTGGTATGTGATCACTCTTTTTTTGTTGCACATTTAACTAGCAATATCCATAGATGATAAAGGGAAATGATAATAAAATGATGTTTTCTAATAACAATCGTGCCATTCCCATGTATGAATTAATATCTCCATTGTGTCTTGTGTGTTGTTCATCTATATTTTACGTACTTAGACTGTAAATCCTTTCATATTACTGTACACTCCTCCTAGAAGTAATTTGGAGTTGAGATATTAGGGTTTTTGCCTTTCTGTGCCAACCTGTTTACTATAGGATTGCATAATTCATCATTTCCTCCTGCCAAAATTATTGGGGTGGGCATGTAAATTTTATATGTGAAATTTGCATTTTAATTTTCATTTGATGATTTTTACTGCCAAAATGATGTGTGAACATTTAAAAAGTGAACTTAAACAGTAAAACACACTTTTTATTTTCAAAAAAGAATTCATTTGATAATTACGTTCCACAGAACTGGCATATTTTCAGTTATTTTCAATAGAAAAAATCTTACAATTCCTGAGCATACCAAAATTATGAAAACATGAATTGATAAAAAATATTTCAAGAGCTGGGGTCTATTGGTTTTGATAATAACTCAAGCTGCTACTGCTGTGTCTTGGCTCAAGAACCAAATATCTCCTGTATCCATAATGACACTTAACATTTGTTCATGTAGACTTACCAAAGGATTAAGGCTAACCGCCAGGGGAGATTGCGGATAAAGAATCGGAAACGTAAACCAGATGAAACAACTTGTCCTGTTTGCAATGAGAGAGTGCATGGCTCCCTGGAGGAACTTAACTCACATGTGGAGCAGTGTGTTAGGAAGGTAAGATGTTCATGCTTTCTTTGCTAACTGGGAAATTTTTATATTTTAACTCATATACTTTGTCTATTCTGTACTGTTCGAACCAGATACTTAAAACAAATGTTATTATAATGCATGAATATAAAAGCAAAATTATGTTAGTCTATTGTCAAATCTCATTTTTATTTGATTATTATCAGCAATTTTAGATCATTTTTAACATTTCTCCTGGATGGCTGAAATATATTACTATTCTCTCTTTTATAAATTTTCGATTCTTGTGGGTAAGTGATTGGTTGGTTCCGAGGAAGTAGAGATGTGTCATAGATGCCTTCATTCATTTCTGATAAAAGAATTATAATTGCACTTCTTTTAAGGCTCGAGGTACTTTCAGTGTGAAACTAACTCATGAAACACACGCTTACTGTTTATTTCTCTTTCAATTGCGCTTCTTGGAAAGAAGGATGGACTACTTTATGTAAGGGTATAAATCAATGAAAGCATGATATTACATAGATATCCTCTTGCTGTGGGGATATGTAACTTGATGCTGAAAGCATGTCGTACAGTATGCCATGGAAACCTTAAGTCTGAGAAACTGCCATCAGTCTTCAAAGCGTGTGAAATAAAAATGAATAATGTAACAAGTTTGCTACAAGTCTAGAATATCATACAACCCTTTTGAAAAATATTATCTTCAATCATTAGAGGTAATAAAATCAAACAACTTTTGCCCAAAACACAAATACAACTGGATGGCAGAAATTTTTCCGTAGTAGCATTTTGAAATTAGACACTTATCAATAGCATAATTTTAGTTTTGAAAAATGAAATAGCCAAGTTTTAGACTAAATTCACTACCTACACGTACTGAAATAATGAAGTTAATAGGTTTTGATGATGATGACTTTCTAAATTATTAAAATCATTTGTCTGGTTAATTTGGTATTATTGGAATATTTTCCTTGGAGGGATTTATTGAGATGTTAATGAATTTAGAATTTCAGATCTTCACCGGCTCTCTATCCTATTACCAGAACTAAACATTCTATTTGTCTTAATTTCATGATTTTTATGATACCAAATGAATATAACAGCATTTGTCAAATAGAATGTAAAACATCAAACTTAGCCATTTGAACTGCATTTTTGATGCAGTTAGATACCCTTAATTGTGTATCCTATGATATTAGATTTTTGAAGCACCAATGAAGAGAATGAGTTCTGCAATCACTTGCTCAGCAACTTGCTCTTCCAGGAAAAGGTGAAAAAATTGATGAAATTCTTGAATAGCCATTCAATGGCACAGCAATAAGTATATAATCTCAGACTAGAAACTAGGTTAAGTCAAAAAATAGATAAATAGCATATAAGGGAGAAAGAATTTAGGAGTCCTTAATTCCTTTCCCTTCCATAAATGGAAGAGTATTGATAATGATTCAATTTGGAATGTTTCACTCTAGACTTAGCAGAACTCACTGATTATATCAGGTTGGGCCAAGGAGATGCTGGCATATTTGGTGGTAAGCCGTCACATGACCATCACCTCCCCCCTTCCAGGGGTGGCATAGGCATTTCCATGACTAAGGCTTGCCTTTTGGTACCCCTGACCCAAGGACACTTGCTCCTTAATTTTCAGTCTGCACAATTGCCAACCCTAAATTACCCCAGAGGTGTTCCTCCCAAATTAATGCCTTATCTTCACTTTCCACTCGACATGAAGTTCATGTGAAGTTCATGAAACTTGATTATTGAATTCCCTTTTGATGCTCATTACTCAATTTACCTAATCTTTTTGCTTGTTCGCTGCATGACTTAACCTCACCCTTTTGAAATGAATATTTTGCATCTATAACTCATTATTTACCTCAATTTGTAATTGCCAACAAAAGTCAGGTCTTCAATCTTTGGTATTCCAGTAGGAAGTCTGAAGTAAAGTTCAAGACAATTCTCAAGTCCAATTATTTTGTTGGAGAATTACTTCTTCAATAGCCCAAAAATGGCCTTTTGTGTTGTACATTACAATAACCTTTTAGAGAATTCTTGTTAATGTGCAACTTCTAAAACTGCTGACAAAATTAGTAAATTTTTAGCGATAAACAATGAGCTCAAGTGGAGTCGGAAGACAAATTGAGATCATTCCATTTATTAGCAATTCTTGTATTCATAACAATATAGGGATTAGGCCTTGGCAGCATTTTTAATTTGTAAGTCTGGGTGTAAATATATCTTTATTCTGGTCAATTACCAAAAAATATTACTTCAGAAGCTGAGATGAAGTTGCCGATTTTTATGAACTTATGTTTTGTATTTCAGCATGGGTCTGGTGTAGATGAGGAAGAAAATGTGGATGTTGAAGGTGACAGTGAAATGTTTGTAGACTATGAATGGACCGGGCAGCGTAGAATCCGAGCAAGTTCTTTACTGGTTGGTGGCTATGCGGGTAAGTGCAATCGACCAACCATCCAGGAAGATAGAATTTTTATTTTATTTGCATTATTAATTAATTTTTTCCATTTTACACGGGGATAGAGAGTGATGGCATAAGGTAGGAGAGTGGTGGCTGATGGTAACTTAAGATGGGTGTTAGGTAAAAATTCACGAGCCCACATTTTAGTTAAAATTTTCAGTTTTTTTTGTTCTATGAACTGTTTTACCTGTGCGTCTGTGCTTAACATTTAATTTGTGGGAAACGTACCTGTATGTGGACAGACAACTGCGAGAGAAACATTCTCATGTTTGACCATCTCTTGCTCCAAGAGCCAAAGTCTTTTCAGTATTTATGACCCAAACTCATTATTTCCTAAAAAGGGTTAACTCCCTCTACCCCCAAAATGGTTCCTCCCTCACTCATTAGGACTTTTTACTAATTCCTATTAATTAAAAAATTAATTTTACCATTATGAGATAGGACCACTCTTTCCAACTGTTCACCAATTTTAGTGACTCAACATTACGTGGGTAAAAATGAATGGATTTACACACCATTTGGTGGCAAATGAATGATTATCACTAGAAAAATAAATGTGTAATGAGTTTTATACAAATGTTAAAAAAAATTAATTAATATTTAGAATTCCAGTAGTGAGTCCTTGAATTGCACTCTAGAGTGGCCGCCTCTTGGGATATAAGGAAAGAAAAAGTACTCTGAGGATTATAAGCATCTTCTGCCTGCTTTGCCTTAACATGTGGAAGAGCTATTGCTATTGCTATTTGCTATTGTTATGCATAGTAGTGTATAGCATAAGAATTGAAAGAAAATATATTAATATTTCATTGGGAAGTCAACATGATAAAATGAAATGCACATTGAATATGATGGGAAATAATTAAAACCATGTATTTCTTTTTGTCATTTACCAGGTAGTCTATTAATGCAATTTTCACATTCAGATTTTCAAGTTTTTGAAAGATTTTTTTTGTGAAACTGCTATATAGCTTAGATAGATATTAGGTAGTAATATACATGAATGCTTTGCAGCCATGCTAGGTGATATGCTGTAGCATTTCATGAGTTATTGATGTTACATGAAGTATGGAATGTAGTTTTTAAAAGAATAATTATTATTGCAGTGCATTATATAAGGAAATCACTTCATCCACTCTGTTAGGAAGTGTTGCATTTTTTATATTGTGAAGCAATTACCCAGTAGGCATTTTGGTGCTGACAGGTGCCAATTTTTTACTTTGAATCTTTTATTTTTTATACCCATTTTCATTGATTATTCTATGTTTTTCTCAAGTATCTTTGTCATTATGCTTTGCAATCATTAAAAATATTTCAGGTGTTGGCATGGCTACAACAAGCAGTGCCCCCCGTCCAGGTGAAGAAGAGGAAGATCTAGTTGTCGATGGAGATGACACAGCAACCTTTGGCCCAGCTCAATTTTCAGAAGCAGATGTAGTCATGCCTAGTGTTGATGGGGGACCTCGGGAAGAAAAGGAAAGGCATGCTCTTCGAGAAGCTGTTATCAGGTAGTTGTTAAAAGCAGATATCATGATGTGTATCTGTTGGTAAATGCTTTCAGGCGCAAATTAAATAATCTATATGCTATTTCTTATAGTGAAAATCATATAATTTCATCATCTTAAATAGATTTGTGTATCTGGGAATCTCTTCAATTTTTTGCCTTACCAGGGAATATTATGTTGGAGAATTCTTAAATTGTGGTATTTGACGACCAACGACACAATGAATCCATTGTTGATCATCTACTCTTTTCCTCTGGCCTTAATGTGATGGTTTCAGCCTTAGATTCTTAACCTATGGGTCCTCATCCAAAGTTGTCACCTAGAAGATTTTCATTACGTAGAAAAAGATTTTTATTGTTCCATTTTTTTTGTATTATCTCATGTTTCATCTTTCTCCAATAACCACAATTATTAATATTATATTGATCATTGCTTCAAAGAGTTTTGATCATAATTAAATAAAAGAGCCACAGTCAAAGGTTGGATAAATATTCTTTCATTCAAAAAGCCTTCCACCATTCTTTTTTGATGTAACTTGCTAACTTATACTTCCAAACTTATACTTCCAATTTCATCTAGCTTGTCCATCTTTGAGTGAATGGTATAGGCAAGCCATGAATAGGGTGCAGATTGTCATTTACTGCAGCATAAAATAGTGACTTTTAAATTAAGTGGATTGTTTCATAAATTAGGAAATCTGTTAAATTATTTAATTGGTTGCATTCATGAAAGATGGTGCAATCATTTTATTCTTGGAATAAGAGCTCATCAGGGTTTTTAAATATATTCTGTCGTCTATTTCTTGTTGTTCATCCTGAAAATGTCAATCACTTAATCCAATCAGCCATTCAGAATGTGGCAGTATCAAGGATTTTAGTTCTTCTTTCTTGTCTTAATGGAAAATCAGCAGTATTGACACTAGTTTTTGCCTCTTCACCAGTTCTTGCAATTTGCTGTAATAATTCAGTGGAGAAAGAAATTATCACAGACTTTATTTTTTCACATCCAAAATTTTTGTTTGTATTGGTACTTCATTAATAATTTGGTTGCTACCTCGACAAACATGTCCTTATTCTCTTCAGTCATCAATATTCTTTACTACTTTTGCCTCTTCAACAAGAAACCAAATAGTATTCTGTTAAAGGTATTGATATTGATGATTGAAATCTATTTTTCTTCAATACGTCATTAAATTCATGATCGTTTGGCTCCCAGTATTCTTCTTTATTGTTTGGTCACCTTCCTAATGCAGTACTGTTACTTTTTCAACATTCATTAAATTCTTCCAGCTGTAATTTATTCTCTCTTCACCATAACTTCTCAAGGGTCTCACATCTTCTCATTTACTCATTTTCAGTTTTCTCCCATTTTTTTTCTTATAATTTCTAATTTTCAAATATTTTATGTCAATGAGAGATAGAGGATATAGTTAGGCATGTACCTTCATACAAGTATTTACTACCTGCGAAGGTAAGGCATCAATGGCGCAAAATAATTATAAAACTTTGTACAAACTAAATGTTTCCAAAATGTCTCTGTTGATATTCAAGCATAAAAATGTATTTAAAATAAAGTTAATCAGTTTAATCAGGCATTAGGTGTGGGTTTAGCATAGAGAAGCACCATTTATTGAGAAAATATACTTTTTGTATGGGCTCTTTCTGACACACAGTGTGTTCTAAATAATCGTAAATATTAAACACTTTTGAATAATTTCCATGATCTGGAGTACACTCTGGTTTATTTTTATGTGCAACTTTTGTGTGTATTAGGTAGGTATATGGTTTTGAATGGGATCAGTTTTTATTCGCCATCATTATTAAACTGCTATAATGTGAAAATGAAATTATGTGAAATATATCCTCTCTTTTGCAATAAACCACTGGTCCTAGCCAGACCAAAACTTAACTGTATCTGCCAACCACAATGAAAGGGTTCCCAATTCCATCCATACATAAGTAATAACAGGGCAAAAGCTTGATGGAGCTCTGAATTATTTTGTTCTGTAATGATTGTGTGTCTTACATTTTCATATGACTCTGTCTTGTCCTTATGATATAATAATATTTAGAATGCAATAAAATTAGTAAAATGGTTTAAAGAGTGGTCCTTAGAATATTTAATATCGTTACATATATATTCTTACCTTTGTAAGAAATAACTTGCTTTGTTTCATTACTTTGATTTCATGGTATGCTGTTACAAACTCTGCTTAGCCAAACTTTTTCAATTTAATAAATGAGAAAGTTTTGCTTTGCAGAATTTAGCAAAAGTGGTGCAATGCAAATGGGTGATACACAATTAGCATCCACTTTTTATGGGGGAAGGAAATTGTTTCTTTAAGGTGTAAGTTTTCTTTAATTGACATTCCAAAAAATGGCACATTTACAATATTTATTATTCCATAATTTTTCACCTCCTTGGTCAGACTTTTCCCTCAAGAAAATAGCTTTAAGATATTCTATTAAAGTAAGTTGAGTAAATTTGAATTTCATGGTACACTGTAGATAACCAGAGGTGTCATTTTGGATAGCATATTTAACTACAATGTAATATTTGTTTCTTCAAATTCTTAGCTAAATATCTAGAGTTTATTCAGTTAGGAAAATAAAGAAAAACTCTATGGCTTTGCCAAGTATGCTTTCAGTGAAATGACATTTATTAATGTTACAGTTTAAATTCACTCTTTTCTGTTTCAGCATTTTTTTTCAAAATTACTTTCCTGTGTATTTAAACTAATCTCACAAATGTTAGAAAAGTTCCACAAGGTCAATAACAGTAGACATTTTATAGAATTTAGGGTGACAAGGAAACTAGTCTTATTACCTTTTAACCTGTTACCTTAATTTAATTTCTTGTCATGGCAGATTACTGAAGGTATAACTTTGTTTTTTTTTGTAAATTAAAGGTAATTTTTTTAGAATAAAAGTATATTTCAGAGGAACAGGTGAATTGTAAAATTTGATCTGTTCTGAATAGTCTCCATTTTCATGGATTATGAATCCTGTTTTCATAATTTTCAATTTAATGCCCTAGTTGGATCAAAATTGAGTTTTACACTTTTAGTAATTCCTATTATGAATTCACCAGTAGTTATTAATAATCTTCCAGTGTGTCAGACACTTAGCTTCTGTGTAATGAAAAACAATATAAAGTTCAATTTTTTTATCAATATTATATTAATTCTAAAAGAAATTACACTGTTGTTCACTCATAATTGCCATTTTTTTATGAATTTTGTGCTCCCTGTTGATCACCGTGGGTTGCTTTCACAAGCATCATTTCTAGGAGAAACAATTTTTAAATAAACATATAATATATTCCAATTTCAGACTGTTTCTCTCTGCCATCCACTCAATCAATTAAAGTCAGGGTCAGTTCAATATTTGAATATATTACTCTGGTTTCTGCACTAGTTTCTATCAGATGTGTTGCCAAGAAGGATGAAGAACGAACCCATTAACCAATGGTTTAATGGAGTGTAGAGAAAGTACACTCCATGGATGGGTTATTCTCACAAGTTCAGTCTCTATCGCAGCTTGAATAAACACCCTTCCAGCTGTCCTTCCACTACATTTGGCTCACAAACATGCCTTAGTTCACAAAATAGTAAAATTATGTAGATACTATATTAATTATGTTAATAAATGGGGTATATATTTATGCAAAAAGGTTTTGTTTACTTGAAAACTTGTGAGTTTTAATTAATTTTAAACCTGATAAAGGGGGAGAAGTTAAATTTAAAGTACCTTTTATTAAATTTCAATAAACGTTTATGGCAAACACTAAAATGTTTTCTTACCTGCCTGGAACTAGAGATGTTTTGCCATTTCATTCTTTAAGGATGAAGAAGAGGATTTAAGATTGATCAAATGTATACTTCAGTGATTTATCTGAACAGAATTGTCATGTTGAGAACTGTGTCAATTTTGTGTTGTGAAATTATTTTGACAAACTCTCATTGTGATATTTCATATATTATTTCACACCTTTCCTTTTCATGTTGGTACTTCCACAATACAGGCATCATTTATTTATTGCTCTAAATTGGTTCCAGAAAAATGGAGTGTCACGTGAAACAGCAATAAATGAGTTGAGTTTCTCCCTAAGAATCATTATTGAAGGTCTCAAGGTGTTAATGCATGATGGATATGTATAAGGCTTCCATGATACATATCCTAGTATAATAATGAACTCTTAATATGACTCTAACATCAAAGGTGTAGCAGTAACTTGCTAGGGAAAAGATTTCCATTGATAAAGTGTATGGAAATTTTCAATTAATGCTTTTTGATTTACCAGTATGTGTTTTTAAAGGAATTGGTAGTTTATTATGCATGCCAGTGCCAAGGTTGGATAAGCTACCAAAACAATCTTTCAGCTGGCTATTTTTAGCAATCTGCTAAAAAATGTGGCAGTTACTGTGTTAGTTACAGCTACACTGGAGCTAATTTTGGCTCACACATGTAATTTAATTCACGAAATAGTGAAATTATATTAGCACACTAGAACATAATTAAAGAAATAGGGTATTTCATTAAGCAATAAAGTGTTGTTTATTTTGAAAACTGAAGAGTCATATTTGAGCTTAAGATTAATTGAGGCAGATAGTTTGAATTTAAAGTACCTTTTAACAAAGTACACTAAATAACTTTTAAGTGTCTACCTTCAATTTGTGATACAAGCAGTAGAGGGAATAGGAGAAAATTAAATTTGAAAGTAGGTAGCTGCATGCTACAAAATTATCTGTAGCTGCTGCAAAAATTAGCATCCAGCAGCTATAGAAAAACAATAACTGATAAGAATAATGTGTTGCTTACAACTATTACATAACCCCAAAAATAAATTAGCTCAGACTATTGATTCATATCTGAAGTCATTGTTTAATCCAGTTTATTTTGTGATCTGAAGATAAGAACTATTATACTAGTATTTCTCATACATTATAAATAAAAATAAATTGTGCCACTATATATGCATATCCTTAAAAAACGAAACGCTTAAGTCATACAGCACTCTTTAAAATATAAGCAGTGTAATTTAAGATATGGTTAATGCCTCCCTCAGGTAAACTTGTGTAGTATAGATTTCAAAGTTATATATTTATCAAAGAATTGAGCAAAAAAACACAATATGATGGATTTTAATGGATATTCTATTGTGAGCAGAAATATACATGTCTAGTGTTATTGGAAAAACTGATTTATTTTTGTCCATCTTGCTTAAACAAAGCAGAAACAAATCATGGACGTTATTTTATTTGCTATGATTTTAGCTAGGTTAACATTTAGAGGAATATTTCAATGGTCCATGATAAGTATCAAACATTGTGTTGGGCATCTAACTTCCACCTTCAAAACCTAAATTCGTCTTCCCCTAATTTATCCTTCATCAGGTTCATTCATTAGCCCCTTTATGGCATAAAAATTCCTAATATTTTATCCCCCAATAACCTTTCTGTCTTTCTTCTATCACATCTCATAACCTCTTCATCCATTGGTTGTCTTCTTAAAATTTCCCCCTACAGATTCCTCACTTCTTCCCTTCATATCTAATATCATTTGTCTTTCTCTCAGTCAGTCATATTTTCTCATAATTGAGTACATCTCAAAAGTTTCCAGTCTACACTCATTCTCTTTCCTGAAGCAGCTATTTTTATAGCACTGCAATTTCATGCTTCCTATTTAAGTAATCATAGTATTTACTAATCTTTTCATTACATCCCTACTCAGTGACCATTCAATTCTTTCTCCCTTATAATTGCATCTTTTACAAGGCCAATCCTTCTCGAAATTCAGAGTACGTCCAAGTACTGTTGACTTATCACCAAAATGCATTAATGCTCTGAAGAGTGATGGTGGCTGAATGGCTAGATGAAGCCTGATCATCTTCAGATCTAATGCATTTAATCAGCTCCTTGTCTAATTTTATTTCTTTTATCAGCCCCTTCCAAGACTCTTGTATGGGCTTAAAAAAACATTGTTGATGACAACTCGTATTTTACTTCTTTTCTTGTCTCTACCAAACTTAATTATGCATCAACCACCCCTGTTTGTTTAGTGATTAGAGGTTGTTAATAGGTTGTCTTTCTTCAGAGTTCAACGTTAAATTATACAATCAGTACATTAATTATGACTAAAGATACCACTAAGTCAAATGCTTCTTTATAATTCACAATATTAACAAAGATGTTCTGGATATAGTCATAAAATACTGCTGCTTTTAATGTTTTGGAATGAGGCTGTGCATTGGCCTGAGAAGTCTTCTATCTGAAATCCATCCTCATAAGATGCATAATTATTCTCCATTCTCCTTCTTTCAATTTTTTATTAGGAGTGTGATTAATTCTTTTGGGGTGCTGTCGATTCCAGCAACTTTATTTGCTGTAGGCTTTTGTAGTATAATTTTTTATCTCCCAACCTACTATTCTTGAACCCAAAGTATCCTTACACTCACTCTACATCTAAGTATTCATTCTAGTACACTTTGTATTCTCTCCACCTTCCCTGAATCTATCTTGGTTTGATTTATAAACATCCTGTTTTATCATATATAGTTTGACACCTTCATATACCTTGGTTTAAGTTCAGTCATAACACAATCAAAATGATAACATTTTGTCTCATGTAACTTTCCATCCATGCTTATATTTGTGATGATGTTTGAACCAGGTGTTGGTTATTATTAAAACCTTTCTCTCACAAAAATCATCTTTCTAATCAAGCCCATTCATATTTAAACCCCTGTAGCATTCATATAACCCCTGTAACTTACTCCCATGTGACTCTTCATCCACCTTTGTATTCAAATCCCTCATCACTATCAAGTGCTTTCATTCAAGAAAGTTGTCCACTATTTCCTCAAAATGATTGTATGTACTGTCTACATCTTTCTCCCTGTGACTAATTTTTAGCAAGCTTAATTGAATTAGACTTAATTTGTAGGTTCTGTTGTATCTAAATTATTGTATATGCTATCACTCGCCCTCTTTTAACTCTGTTCAGTATATCTATACACTATTTACTCTCCTTATCTTCTCTCCACAATACAGTACTCAGTAATTATTATTTCAATAGTCCTATCTTTGTTTCCTGATCCTCAAAAATGTAATGCATCTTTAATTGTCTAGTCTCGATTGCTAGTTGGGTTCTTTCTGGTATGCCTGTTCTAAAAATCATCCTAGCATCCCATGTCCTTTTTTCACAGTTGCAATAATCTTTGAGATGGATTAATCACTTGAATAATTGCCATAATAAGATCCAATGCTTTTGCAGTTGCTTCACAGAATAGTGCAGCATTTACATGGAGTGTTCCAGATAGTACGATTCTCAGTGTCTTCATAATGCGTAATCCCTTCCACTGTCTACAGCGTGATTCATTAGTAGTCCATCTTAGAATACTTTCTGAATTTGATGAGCAAATGAAACCTTATTTAATGCATTTATTTCATGAGAGATATAAGGTCTATTTTTTTATTTCCATCAAACATTTTGTGAGAATCAATGCAGAAGAAGATTCTTTCAAGATTTTTTGATTGGGGTAAATGAAACTTCAAAATGTTTATAAACAAAGTAGATAGAGCGTATATCGAATAATGATTCAAGTAGGGCAAGCATTTATAGTAAGCATTGTCTTGGTGTCCTTAAAGTCATTGGTTTCCATGCATTGAAAGGAACTGAGTATCACGTAAAATATGTGGTATAGTCCTTGGGAAAACTGGGGGATGAGGGAAGGCTTATTGGATCTGTAGTGGGCACTCAGACCATCCTTGTGGGTGGCAAGCAAAGGTATCTGAAGAGCAAACCACTAAGTGGATAATGGAGAACAATCTAACTTGAGTTGGACAATTTTGACCAAAAGTTGTTAGTTACCACCATTTATTCTTCCATATTCAATGATGATTCCTTTGTAGCCTTCAGAGTACCCTTTTCTTACCTCAGCCCTGAATTGCTCCATTTATTGGAGCCAGTTGGTTTAATTGATGTTTGAGTCCAAATTGTTTCTTTTGGTTTAACATAACTTTTTTAGGGAATATATTTTTCATAAAAACTGAGTGAAATGCTAGTTCAAAGTACTCATGACACTGGAAGCAGTACCAAAAGATGACCAAATTTAGAAATTAAGCTACAAAAGAACAAAGATTTTTTGCCAATGTTGTCCAATAAAGTGAGTAATGGACTTGGAAAGAGCCACTTATGTGTCATCCAGATATTTGCTTCCAGTCAGTCATCCAGTTTTATGTTTCCAGTCAGCTCCGGTTTTCCCTAGTCTTCTTATTTTGGTATGTTTTTATTTTTTATCATTTAAAATCTACATGAACTCATCACAGTGTGCCTGTTACATAGCTTTCCCCTTTCTTTAACAACTTCCATAATTCTGTGCCCTCTTCTACTTGAATTCACACTCGTTTTATCCAGTCACTTGATTTCCAAAAATCATCTCCAGCATTCTCTGAGGATCATCCTGTCTTCTTGGGCTAGCAATTCCATTAAGCCATGTTTTTGACCCATTGAGTGCTACACCACATACAAAGGTTTTCATGGGGTGGTAGCTTCTTTGCACGTAAGTTGCTTCTTCATCATGATTTTGGACTACTCCATCTTCACTGTCCATCAAGCTTCTTCTTGCATCCCCCAGTACCCTACTACTAAAGTGGGCAAGGAAATCAACATGTCCCTTTTTCAAGAGCAATTTCAGCATTCAGTTTTTCTGTAGTGTACTAGTACATTAGAAGTTTTATTTTCTTCCAATCATCTTCATCTTTCTCAGGTGGTAGCACATTTTAATATGCCTGAAATTTTTATTTTGAAAATGTAGTCCCATATTTTTCAGATTAATTTTTTGTTGGGAATCAAAAATGTTTGACATTTGACTTTTTGATATGATAATCTCTGACTAAAGTATAAATGATAGTTAATGTTTTATTGAAGTCAAATCAGTTTGTTTTGGCTATAACTTTCAGGGCCCAAAATTTTTATTGGTCATCCTGAATCAATCCATAGCATGCTCCATGAAACTATTGTCACAGTTTGTTTCACAATTGTAATCTGTTACTAATTTTTGTTTCCAGTCCTGGTGGTACAAGCAATTGTGTAAATGCTAGTGAAAATGAAAATACCTTAGGCATGTCAGATACAGTGGAGGAAAGCCCTGCAGAGGATGATGCGGCTCCTTCAGAGGGCAATGAATCCCATCACAAGGCATCATCACCAGAGGAGGATTCAGGAAACCCTCTAGTAGAGGCTCTCAAGAACCGAATCCGTGAGCTGGAGGGAGAGACACGATCAATTGCTATTAAGTGTCTTATCTGCATGGTAAGTACATATCCATTTCTAATATAGTTCTCTATTTTTGACCAGTAAATATTCCTCTGCTCTAACCCTATCCCAAAGAGACATTTTCTTCCTGAATTTTTTTCTTTAGACAATCTCAATGTTACCTTTTATTTAGTCATTTTTGTAACTGCATCTATTATTGGATATAAAAATGTATTAAGTGTAAGATAATCTTGTCACATTTTTCTATGCCAATTCTGCTAATGATGGATTATATTTGGGTGATTATTCCTTTTAGTGATTGGTATTTGTTGATCTGTATCACCGTTGTCTCAAAGTTAAGAATTTCTCTTGGGTGATAAAATTAAATGTGTGCAAATTTGCATATTACTATGTTATCAGTTGATATCTATACAATAATCACCTTTTTCTAATAAATCAGGTGTTGTATTGGCAGTCAATAAATGATTTATAAATGATCACTTATTTGTTAAATAAATTAGCTATTTGCACTAATTCCCTCCAGGCAAACTAAATAAAGGTAGTCACTAAGAAAATGTAATCAGGGTAATAAATTCATATGAAATAATGTAAAATGCATCTCAATGCATATCATTCTCATCAGAAGAATACTGGCAAGTACTTCCTTGGTAAATGATAAAATAAATGCATGCTCACAATTAAAGATGGAGTTTTCCAATTTCTTACTTTAAAAATATGTATTCTAATAGTTTCAATGTTTCTATATCATTATCATTGGGCACTGATAATCATGTAAAAATGTAAAAACTGGTCAGAATGAATGGTTTATAAAGTGAAAAACTATTTTTAATCATTTCTACCTCATTAGTCCTATTTCACTCTTATGCAGACTTAATAAATTCAAATTGAAACACATTGATATAATATATGCTGAATAAATTATATTTCAATGAAAAGACAGCTCTGTTTTTCAACTGCTTTGTCCACATTAGAGTTTAGTGCATACACTTCCATAGTAAACAGGATACTTCCTGTGTTGCACTCTATGTTGGAATCATTATGATTGCAACTGTTCATAAGCATACCTCAAAAAACTTTTTAGAAGTCTGATGAGTGTGCAGGATAGGATAAATTTTAATAGATTATTTTTAATAGTAATCCTCTCTAAATAGAGTATTACCTTTTATGACTTCCATCCCTCAGCTAGTTAGAATAGGTAAGAATAAATAAATACTATCATTTTCAGTTTTACCTCACAGAAATGTTCTATCAATTTAGAATAAATTTGTATCTCTCTTTGGTGTAACCTTTTATGCATTTTTTCACAAATGGGCAGTGTAACTTAGCTTAATAATATGTGTTAAACATTTACAAAAATATTTAAATTTATTGTGAAAAAACTGGGTGTTTTCTACTGTGATTTTTAATTATACACTCTGTATTTAACAGCTTAAAGACACACCTCCATTTCAGTAGGGCACGTACAAGAAAAAAATGTTAACAGTCTATGGGAAAGTGCAGATATTTTTTTAATGCAAACTATTCCATTCAGCAAGAAGAGAATACAATCTTTTGTTATGATCAGTAGTGATGAAATACAATCAAGTTTGTTCGATATCTCACTCGCACCTCTTTCAACATCTCTGAAGCTGGCAGCAAAATATTCATATCACATAACAGTAATGAGCTCAATAATAACAATCCCAATTATGACATTCTTCAAATGAATAATAAATATTATGCATGTTAATATATTAATCTAAATATAATGGAGTCAGAATAGTTAGTAAAGCTGGGGTAAAAATAACATTCAGTATTGAATGTTAACCCTTGAAGTCCAAACCTTAGGATATATAGGATGCTGGTAATTTTGCTTACCATAATGTTGGAAAAAAGGTACATATTAAATGCCATCAAATATGATATATGCTTTCTTGTGTGTTTACTTTTTATCAATGGGCTCATGAATTTTTCAAAGAAATTGGAAAATTTAGCTGAAAATAATTGATAGACTTGAGGGTAGTTAGTCTGCAATATTTTTTTTTTGCTGAGAGAAATTGAGGAGTTGTGATAAGGAATTTTGCCACAAAGTATAATAGTTCCTGGAGCAATGGTTAATTGGACAGGGTTATGCTGTAGTCCAGGGAGCAGTATTAGGGTAGAGGGTGAGATGATTATCAATGTAGTTTTGATATAATTTGCCCCAGTGACAGTAAACTTGGTTTCACTCCATATATTTAGTATTTCATTCAATTAGTATAATGCTCAGCAGAGGTGTTGAAGTATTCCTCATTTAAGCCTAAATACCAGTTAAAACATTTCAAGTTCCATATTCTCTCATAGTTTTCCGTGACTTCCGTTCATCTCTGCCTTTTTTCTAGGTTCTTACCACATGGTTGGCTTTCTCAGGCAACAGTTTAACTGGCTAGTGAAACTGTTCCATTAAATCCAACATATCTGGTGAATATTTGGAAGAAATGTAGGGATAAACATTTCAAGACTGTTCATTATAGCCATTATTTCATCTTAAATTCTTTTCCTTGGTTTTTTCATGGAGAAAATTGTTTTTCTCCAATATATTTTAGTAATTGTGTAAACATCCAATGTTAGCAGAAGTAATTTATTAAGTTTTCACTGTTCTAATTATTCAGCCAGTTGTGTTTGAGGAGAGGAGTTTGGGTTTTATCATTGTTTAATGCAATTGCATTTAATTAAGTATTATCAATTTTGTAATATTAGTGTTACTTCAGTTTATTCTTAATGAAGTAGAAGAAAGTAGAAAGACAGAAATATTTTTACGATAATTTTTGTAGCTTTGCTGTAATAGGATTGATTGATTTTCTGTAATAGGCTGTAATGTAAAAAATAGGATTTGATTAAACAAAATTTGGAAAAATAGATAAATGGTTTTTATTAGCCATCTATTGTCTTTTCCATGATTGAATTGCAATTTTTGCCTTTGGGAGGCATGTTGGTAATAAATTTATGTGGGCCATCAGAATTAAGGTTTTCCTTTAAAAAAATGATGAAGCATTATGACAATGATATTTGAGTGTTTTACTTGTCTCTTTTCAGGATGTTTACAAGAAACCTGTTATCTCCATTTGTTGCTGGCATGTTCATTGTGAGGAATGTTGGCTCCATACTTTGGTAATGTGCATCATCCTCTCATCAATTTTAAGCATGGCATTTGGCTGACCATTGCCCACTCAGTCTATCAACTTGGAATTTTCAACTAAAGAGTGGTTAAGAGAGAGGATGTTTCTATATTAAAGTGACTAAGTTACAAGATCTGTTGCTGTTCCTATAATTAACTAGTTGAAGCAACGTTTTGGGTGGCAATTTGAGAGGAAGTGAGCTTGGGACAATGTGATCCCATTTTTTTATGTTTTCATAAATGAAGGAGTGATGATGTATAAATAAATGGAATGAATCCATTGATTTAGGGCATGATGTTGGAGGGCAATTAAAACCTCCCTAAAGTTATTTACTCAGGAAAAAATCGTCAACGAAAAATCGTATTATATTTCTGTTCAAATGGAATTGAATGAATCTCTACTGCAGATTTGAGCCTTTATATTTTCAAGATAGAGGTGTTTTAAATGGTAGCTATTGCCAATTATTGTGTTCAAATTGAGAAGAAAATAATGAGATCCTGGCTAGCTTCTGTCAAATTGCTGTAAAACTGACATTTGTGGAAACCTTCGGAACCAATTTCAGGTCACATGGTCATATTTGACATACATGTTGGAAAATATTCCTATAAAAATGTTATTTTCAAATGGCAGTATTTTACAAATAATTTACATTCGTGGAGGCATAGCATTATAAGGACAAGAAAGTGGATTTCATAGTTAAACAATTATGGTAATGGCTGATGAAATTTTCCCTTCAGGTTTTAAGACCAGGCTATAAATATACTCTGTGAAATCAGTTATAGTTTCCATAAACCTCCATTATTCAAATAACCTCCTTCAAATACTTCTGGAGGCTGTATTTCTTTATTGGAACATATGCATTCACCATCAGTTATTCAGCCGATGATCCCTGAAGAGAGAAGTTTCTTTCAAAAGAAATAAAGCAGTAATTGGAATTACTGATTCTATATCTTGGATTTAATACTGAACCAAGTTAATGGCATTCTTAGTATTAACTTGGGGTATCAAAAATTGCTTGTATATCGGCATATGTTTCTTGGAGTCGCTGGCTGTGTGCGTGTTGTGAATTGGATGGAAGGTCATCAGCAAAAGGCTCAAGTGATATCTTTTATTGTGAAGCTGGAATTTCAGCAGTGGACTCCTCTTGGATTACTAAATAGTACTGACATATCAATTAAAAAAATGATTGTTTTACTTCTCGTTGAAGATACACAAATTTAATATATATGTATAACTTTATTGGATACACACATTTCTAAACTACCAGAGGTGAACCAGAAATTACTGTTGATTCAGAGATCTGATTAAGGATATGATGGCAAAAGAAATTGTGTGGTGAATTAAAAAGTGTTTGTTGCAAAAAATGTGATTCCAGGAGTGCAGAAAGCATTAAGGTTACACACCTTGTGAAATGTGTTCTTTTTGGCCTGGATGGTGCATCAGAATAGATATGTGGATAATTATGAGCAGGCATTCTTTAATTATTTCTATCGCATTATATACTATTCCCTTAATATTTTGCTTTACTAATCCTCCCACTTGAAATCAGTGAAGAAACTTTTCTGCAGAGTATTATTTATGATGCAGCTGGAATGGTTGTATGAATCATGATAATTATTTTTCTAAATAGATTATTTCATGACTAAAAATATTACAAAGAGGCTGTTTCACATGTGGCATGAGCCAATTGTATGTGACAAAATAGGCTCCAGTCAGGCAAACACTGATGTTATTCAGTTACTTCCTGTGAAGATTTTAAATATGATTGGCACTGAATTTGAATCGCTGGTGATTTGAACATTCTCTCAAGAAACTGTTGGTGACCAAACATGAATTGAATGGAAAATTTTGACAATACGAATTTGCAATTGGATAATACAAGTTTCTGGATTTGGAACACTGAAGTATAAAAGGATCAAAGATTTGGCATAATCCTGAAACTATTTTAATACTAAGTGACTTCAAAGAATAGATAGGTCATATTGTAATCAGAAGTTGATGGTGTAAAATGAAGAGAACATCCAATATTTGTTCTTCACTACAAATCTTATGAGGTGGGGTCGGTTCACTTTTCATCCAGCATGTGAGTAAAAGAACTTAATGCTCACCTCAACATAGAAGTGCAGCTGGTGACTTTAATGCCAATAAATTTTATGGCTAAAAATATAACTTGGCTGGTGGCATCAAATATGATATGGCTGGTGATATCCCAAAACTCAGCATGTGTTGGAACTCTTTGAGACTTTTTTGTGATTATTAGTTTTTACTCAGATACCATTTGAGAACCAACATGTTACAATTGACATCTTTGTATGCATGTGTATTCATATATACATAAATATATGTATATATCTATGAGAAACGAGTTAAATTCAGTGGAAGGAGATCTGAAGTGATTCACATGTCCATCATTTATTTTTGGTTGAATGGTATTCACATAGTTAATCTCTCAGAAGCATGTGAATAAATGAAAGTATTGATGAGGTATAATAATATTGAGATAACACCATGACTTTGTCTAAGTCAAGCAATTAGCAAATAGCTAAAAGTGACGCTGAAGCAGAGGAGTAAAACAAGTGAAGAGGGATATGAATGCACTGTAGGAAGAAAAGAAAAAAATAATCCCGAATATGTTCAGTATTTACTTCAGTTATTTCATCCTAATCTTTCCAAATTCACATGTTGATACTTTGGGCAATACTGTGCTTGAAAGTTGATTCAAGTGATGGTGTATTCTAACCTGTTCTTGCTAATTTATTGAAACCTAAATAATGATGGTGGTAATGTAATTCAGTTTCTGCTACGCGTTAATCTTGACATGGAACACATTGTTCAGCATAAATATTTGTAGTAACAGTAATTTTGTTGCAGTATCAGTTATTAATTTATCCATAATAGTGCCCATTTTAACCTGTGAAGGAGGTGAACCATAAATGGGAAATGCTGCTTGAAGAAGTGATTTCTTGAAATAATTTAAGTTATATGGATGTTTTGCAGTGGACCTCTGCAGAGAAAAGTTACCAGCTGTGTCTTCATAATGAGGGACTGAATCATCCACCAATTAATGAAATATGACATGGATTTTCCTTGAATAGGAAATGTCTTAAACTTGTTGCAGCATGACCACTTGCAGTATGTGACACCCTGAAGAGTAATATCTAGTAAATAGTCTTGGAAGATGGCATTAAGGTGCAGAATGAGCCTCAGTGAATACTATAAAATTTGAGAATTCTTTTATTATTGTGATCTCACCTAAATACTTAGCTCAGACATGTTGCCAAGTTGTGGAATACAAGCACACCAGAAAGAGACATTCATACCCAATTGCTTGACACATCTTGAAGATTGCATGTGGAAGTGGAAGTATTTCTCATCTTTCTAATTAATGAAATTTGGTGAAGTGGATAGAATTGAAAATGAGCCAAGAAGCTAAACTGTTTGGAGTTTGTGTCAATTGTAGGATTGTGATTTGTGGACAGCATAGCCTGATTAGTGGTGTGCTCATCATGCACAGTGCTGGATGTTGGATTTCATTCCTACTCTGCATAAGGATGTTTGATAAGCCAATATTGCCATAATTATGGTATTCTACGGCTTAAGCTAGTGATTAAAAATCTGAGAAAAAATACTGCTGCTGTGCTAGAGCATGCCAGTTTAAACAATCTACATTCAACAATAGCATTGTGGCACTAGACGATTTTGGCATTTGAGAATATCAGCAGCATTTTTATACACTTGTAGTCTGCATGACAAAAAAGACCTGCAAGTTAAAATTGCTGATTTTGCCCTTGAGTTGGCATTATTTTATCAAGGCATAATGCTTATAACTCATGGCTTAACCTGATTGAAAAATGGTGACAAAATGTTTTGTTTTAGTATCAACTTTAAATCATGAGATTTTCTCATTAGCTTATCATTATGTGAATATTGAAACACAAGATGGACTTAGTTCATGTTCCTGACATCTCAATTTCTTTTAATTGGAAAATTGATAGGTAAGTATTGAAACCACTATTACTTCCATTCCTTCCATCCTCCCAATCTCTTGTCGACCCCGTTGCTTAGAATACATCAAAAATTGTTTTGCCATCATGTCCAGTGAATTGGTCTTGAGCCATTCTGGTTTTGAGTGTGGACGGGTGAAACATGTGTCGTGGAGATGATTCTGCGGACTCCTTTATCAATGTGTGTATGGTGTTGCCCGAGTGGTATGCCTTGAATTGAGAGTAAAACAATGTCTGGTTTACTTGATTTGTTTTTAGTTTACAAAAAAGGCTCACGTGATAATTGTTCTTAGGCCTAGGTTAATTGCCACCCAAAACAGTTTCTATTATAAATTAGTATCAAAGTGATTTCTATGGTCATTGTTATGTTTAATAAGTTACTTTTTTACAAAAGTCTCTCATTAATGGTTCGGAGAAAGAACTTAAGAAAATTGGGTTGGGATACTGGTTGGTCAACAGTCTTTGGCTTTTAATATAGAGATTCACTCTCTGCTCTGCCTATGAAGTATATTTTTGATATTATTATAGAACTATTGTGCCATTTTTATGTTTGATGAGGATATAAATTATATCTTCATGCATATATGAGTTGTAAATTTAAAAATTAACCAACTTTTTAATAAATTTGTGAATGTTGATTTATTTAAATTGAAGTATTTGCATAAATAAGTCTTGCAATTTGACTATTCCTTGTAAATTTACAGAACTGTTCAGTCATTTCAACTGATATTAATTTTGAATCCATGTTGATAGATTAAGTGGATGAATAACGTTATATATTTCCTTTAATACAGTAATTAGACCCCACCTATAGGATATGGAAGGGTACTTTCAAAGCTGCAGCAAATGTACAAGGTGGTGCATAATGTAAAAATAAACTTTTCATTTCATTTCTTGACAATTGTTTTACTCTTCATGTAACTTGCTGTAATTTAATTATATTAAAAAATGAATCCAGTATTGAAAATGTATGTTATATTCAGTATGCTAAGAGCAAGTAGCAACATATGCACAGTGATTTGGAGTCCGTAACATCTCTGCTACTCTAGCATTAATTTATTAAAATATGTAAGGAAGTGATTATGCTCATAATTGTTGACCCATTCATATGATTTTGTTGTAATTACAACAAAATTTGTTAACACATTCCCATAAAATCATATAATCATGCTTAAAGGAATTTATGTTTTTTGTGGAATTTAGGATCATTACGTACAGTAGAGTACCAATTATTTATGGTAATAGGAGAGTATGTAAGCTTATAACTTAAAATAATAAATATTTCAGATATCTGGTACCTCCAGTTTATTACTGTCACATTTTCAGTCGCTTACTTGATTAAAGTAACCCATTTTGGCAACAAGTAACCTTAATAAGTTATGCAGTATTTTATAACAGCATTACATTAACCCAATTATCCATCCAATTTACTCTTCTGTGATATTTACCACGCAACTAATACTGATGGTTT
This sequence comes from Hetaerina titia, assembly GCA_037158775.1. Taxonomy (NCBI): domain Eukaryota; kingdom Metazoa; phylum Arthropoda; class Insecta; order Odonata; family Calopterygidae; genus Hetaerina; species Hetaerina titia. The sequence goes on along the minus strand of CM073779.1, from coordinate 49,537,402 downwards.
TTTAGTGTCAGTATAGTTCATTTTTGTACAGAAGGATCAAGAATGAAAATTTATAATAGTTTGATCACATAAGTTGGAAAATGTGAAAGTGTGGTAATAAGAAACTTGGACAATGATGTGATATTAATAAGAATAATGTTTTTATTCCCCCAGTGATAAATATGACCAAAATGTTGAGCTTACTTTTCCTTTGAAAATCATGTCATGCATTAACTTCTCATTATTGGCGTTGGTGTTTTTTAATAAATTATTGGCTATTTCCTATTTCTTTCAGTATAATTTAGTCATCACTGTGAAGTGGACATTTTATGGCATAAGTTAAAGAATCTATAAGGAGACTGACTATTTGATAATGATTCATCACATATTTTGATTACATTTCATAGCTTTCATGGTACATTTTTGTATTTAAATGACTTATGTAAAAAAAATTTTTTTTTGTTTATCCTGAATGTCCTTTTCTGACCAGGGTGCAGACTTTGTGTGCTTATCCATACATGCATTTCCGCTGATCCAAGTTAGTCCGCCATCAAAACATTTTCAATTTAAAGTTTTTACCTTAATTAATCATACTTATGTTGCTGAAACAGCTGGTTTTAAGTATATTAGCCAATTGCTGATCTATACTGCCAAAATCAGGCAAAGGGGCAGATGCTATCATGTTCCAAAATTTATTTGGATCTGTTCATAAAGCATGATGGTGAAGCATCCATATCCATGATTGATAATTTCATGAATTTATCATTAGAGTAAAATATATCATGCTCATTGCCTTAATTATATGAAAGAATTGATCAAAAATATATTACCCACATTCTCTTCAAGATTCTTAAAGTAAGCTTTAAAGGTACCACACACTAGTACTAGTAGTATTAAAGTCAGTCAGTGTTTGCTTCTCTCTCCCAGCGTAAGAAAAAAAGTGATGAAAATGTGTATTAAACATTTTTTTATTGACAGTATAGTCCCAATAAATTGTTATTAATAATGAAACACATGGCAATTTCATGTGAAATTAAATCTGGGTTTAGATTCACAAAGTCATAGCATGGTCCTTATGAATATTAAGTATATTTGTGAGTCAAAACTTGGGTAATTTCAGTAAATTATTGTGGAATTAAAAGCTGTTTTAATGTTCATAATGTTCTCACCATGTTATGTTAAAAACCATCAACCCCACTAATTTGCTTGCATCAACTTCTTATATATTAAAACCATGGAGATTGATGGGAATTCAACCAATGTTGATGGAATACATTGCCTTTGTTTCTTTATCCCATTGCCTCAATCCAATATTGCTGCAAATTCATAATTATTTTACACTATTACTATGAGCTCATAATCACAATGGTGGGTGCAAAATTTGAAACAAGGGTGAAGGAAAGGTTGTAGATTTGAGAGAATGCATCATGTTGGCTAAGGAAACATCATTTAATCCACTGATTCATAACTGGAAATCAGATAATTTGTTGATAAACTCAGCGTAATTAACGAAAGAGATGGGAGAGAAATTTAAGTCATTGCTTGCCGTATTCCCAAATGAATGAAAAGTATTGACACCAAAGGATATCCATAGAAATAAAAGATGACGGACGTTTCTGGCTTTCTTTCATTTGCTGCAGTTTCCACAGTTTAAAATGGTGGAAAAGTGCCATTTGTTTTAATTCTGTGCAAACCCAATATTTCCGTAGAATAAAACTACAAAGTTGATTGAATCAAATGATATTTATATGAAAAAAATTTGTGGTCGGCATTGAAATATCCACCATTTATATAAGTGCATGGTCCTTAAATCTAAATCTGACCCATCATTTTGGAAAATGTTTCATTTACACAAGTAAATGAGTGCTTAATTTGTTTGCTTTTGCAGGGGGCTAAAAAGCTATGTCCACAATGCAACATGATTACCTCACCAACTGACCTGAGGAGGATATACTTGTGACCCCAAGAAGAAATAGGATGAGAGAGATGTCGAAACTAGTACCACCTTGAAGCACACAACTGACCATTCAAGGAAGGTTAACAGTGCCAAAAATAATGTGTGCGTGTATACCAAGGGAGAACAATTGTGAATGCATGTGTATATTAATGTATATAAGTTAGGCTTTCGGCTAATTTCTATTTGAAGGGGTTTTTACAATGTTTACCATTGTTGTCAGATTTTCTGAAGGCCTTTGGATAAGGCTTTTGTCACTTGACTGTGAATTTGGTTGAAATCGGGTGCAAACTCTTGCTGTGGAGTGTGCCACACGAAATGGATATATATCAAACTGTGTATTCCCCACATTCCCGTCCCTAAATTACTACTATTTGAACATTCTTGCACCCTTGTGGAATGTCTGGAATGATGAACACTACTAGTCCATTCTGTAACAAAACATTTACCAAATTTTATCAGGTGTTTTAGCAAGTGATTTTTCTCTGGTGCCTTGCACATGTGAATTGATAGAATGGAGAGGTTTTGCTGCATTTGAAATTATTTTATGTATGGTCAGTTTTTGTTTGAAAAACCTACTGTTATATCATTATGTTGCCAAAGTATAATTACAAGTTAGTGCATTTTAATTTGGCAATTTGAAATGTATTTAAGTTATAACTTTCTGCTTCAGATTTCTATATTAGTGCATAAATTATTGCACCATATTGGGCAAGACAAGGGTGTTCTGCCATTACAGTCAGCATTTTGTGAATTGGCGTAAAAAAAAATGAATATGAGTGGCTAATAATGAGAGAGCCTAAGCTTTTTTGTAAGTTTTTACTGTTTTTGAATGTTTTTACCGAGTCAAAGGGGCTTGTTTATGAGCACACTTATGTCACTGATAGCTGGATCATGGAATTTAATTTAACTTGATGGAGTTAACTTATTTACTTATTTATTTCTTAACATTCATTTATAGTCAGTATTTTCTCTGATTCTTTATTGTTGTGTGCTATCAATGTGAAGTGAAATTAAAGTGATATAAAGTCTCTCATTTGAAACGCAACAGTTAGCATTTTAAACACCTTTTCAAACATGAAGTGCAGAATTCAAGAGCTTTGATGGTACTGTAATGACTACATGTTAATACTGTTAACCAAATGATTTCATTTACATTAAAACTTGTGTATTGAAAAAAGATGTGAATTCTTGAGTGGGGGATTTGTAGAGGATGTTTGTCATATGAATATAGTAAGTTTCCATGAGTTTCATTACTCCTATGTCTGGTTGTATTATTTAAATTAAGATATTTGTTTTAAGTTTTCCAAGGGATGGGAAGGTTTGAGTTCCTATGCAGTGGATTTACCGTGATTCAACGTGACATCAGCCATTTGAGCTGTATAATCAATGATATTAATGACATTTTTCTATTATTCATAAATTTCCCTTATCTCTCCATGGAGACATTCATTCTTTCAACTGGTGCATTTGATTACTGTGATGTAAATTTTAACTACATGAAGATTTGTTTTTTAAAAATGTGAAAATTAATACGTATATTGGAAATTTCTAGTATTCATCATCCATTTATGGCAAATATGGAAATCACTTTTAAGAGGATTTCATGCATTAATGACCTAATGTTTTACATTATTTGTCCTTTCTCGGGAATAAAATATCCCGACCAAAAATGTTAAAAGTAGAAGTGCAGTGTTTTTTCTGTTAGATTATTGAGAATAAACAAGTATTCAGAATATCAACCAGTTGATGTTTTGGTTCATTTTATTTATTTTTAATTTTATTCAAATGACATTAAATAAGGACATAAAGGGAGCTTACTGATTTTTAAGAATGATAAAATTAGTGCGTTGATTCTAATTTCCCTCATTCAACTATCAGCTTGAAAGAAAATGATTTTTCTGTAAAGCAGATGGAAGAAAAAAATGCTCTTGTGAATTTGAAAAAAGTGCCCAATTTAACCACAGTTTGTCGAATTCAAAGCCTTAAATTTCAACAAAATATTGATTTGCAGTGTCAAAGAGTTGCTTACTCTTTGCCTCTACTCTATTTGAATGTTATGCATATAACAGAGTTACACCACTTCCGTTCCAGTACCACCACAGCTGATGAGTTTTAATTATGTTCTTGTACTACGTGTTGAAGAATGTATGTGGAACATATTTCAACTTAAGGAGCTTGTGAAAAATATTTTAAATTACATCTTGTTGTTGGATAATTCTTTCATCAATTGTATATTTTGGTATTCACTGACTGCTGTACACAATTTTTTTTCTATTGTTTAGGTGGTGTAAAATATCCACAGTTGGAAAATGATGTATAAAAATGGCACAGAACACCCCAAATTGAGCAAATCCATAATGCTCTGACGCTCTGCCCTTTCACACTCTGCTGTTCAATTTCTTTCCCTTAAGATTTTTTGTATTGTAGAATGTTGTCATGAATTATATTTGCAGTGGTGCAAGCAGACTGCTGAATGTGAGATTCAAGACCTATCATTCTGGTGTTCAGTTGGTTTGCTGAATTCTTATCATATTTTATGATTTCGTGCATTTTCATGTGTTGCAGTGATCTCAAGTGTAACGTGTTGAGTGAACAATGCATTGCATAACTAGTACTACATTTATTCTTACTGTAAAGTTTTTTCAATCAGTTTAGTGGAAGTTCATGTCAGACCTATGAAGGTTAAATGTTACCAAATTGAGCTTATTTGTGTCAGAAAGGAGTCTGAAAAATTAGGCATTCTTTGCCTATTATTTCAACTGTGAAAAATGAGCTGCTCACATAATTTTTGAAATATGAGGGAAATAGTGGATGGAATCTGTTATCAATTGCTGAAGAGTTTGTAATATGCCACAAATTCCACATTAACAGCATACGACCTATTGATCTTGGTTGAATTAAATGAGAAACCACTTTGTACGCATAAGTAGTGCATCTTTTAAGCTGTACTTGGTAACAAATCAGTCTAGTACAGAGAGATGGCTATGTTTGAACGGACTTAAATACAAATAATTTTAATGCATTGCAAGGAATTTGATGCAGATGGAGTAAGCTAAAGGTTTTTTGTTCAATTAAGTTTCTATGCATTACATAGTCAGTAAAACACTTCATTTTTTTAGTGATACGCTGTAATAGCTTATGGTCATGATTTCTAGTGAAGTGAAGTCAAGCTGTATTCCATTTTTTGTGTTACTTTTTGGGTAAAAAATTAATGAGTGGAGGTAATGTGGAACAAAAAGGTTATATATTATGGTTTCATTAAAAATTTGTGATTATTTTCAATTACATTTTTTGACAAAGGGATAGGCAAGGGTAAGAAAATTATGTCTGCATAAAGTGATTGTTGGATAACTATTTAGTGAAAATAGGGATTACTTTGTTTTATTTGGACTTGCTTAGTTACATTGTTTTGGCTAGTTTGATTACTGCTTACATTAATACAAAAAGCTATTATGGAAAAGTTACAGTTTCAAAGAGAAAACATGCATTGCTTGTCAGTTGCTAACTTGCAATGTAGCTAGATGACAAGTTGGAAAATGAGTGTTTTCCATGAGAGAAAAGGGTTTTATTTACAAGATAAAATATATGCATAAGCAAAAGGCTTTTTAATGGCCGAGTTGAAGCTTTGATGAAAGTTTAGTTTCTGTTTTACTCATCATTTGTGTATCATATGTATTCTAGTTAGAAGAAGCAGTTCATTAACTTTTGATGGGATTTGCAAAAACTATAGCTGAAAGCCTTGGTTTAATATGGCATGAGTCTAGCAAAAAACTAAGGAGATTGATTTTATTTGGCTTTAAAGAGCACATTTCTTGCAGCCACTCTAATTAAATTAATGAAATTAACTAAATATTTATGCTTGAGCATTCTGAAGTAGAAGTCTTTAAATGGGCCAAATGTACTACCACCTTTGATGAAATTTTGTAATAAGAGAAAAAAAATTATGTTAATTGAGCACGCAAATTTATTTATATTCTAGTTAAGTCAGTTGATGTTAATGGTAAAGCTGTGACTGTTACCTTTGATGTCTTTGTATTATTGATTAATAGGCTCACTACTGCTGGCAAATTGCATTTGTTACACTTTTCTGTCAATTATATAGAATGTTTCATAGTTTGGTTACATGAGTTATTATTTGCTGCTTCTAATCTCACGAGCCTAATGAACAACATGCGAAACCACCAATAACTTGGCAAGCATCACAAAGACAAAAGTTTTCATCGGTGCTAATTAAGTGTGCCAGCAAATTTTCCATCCCTTTATACTTGGTATAAGCGAATTAATTTTATTTGGCACAATTGAAATTTTAAGAATGTTTATTAAAATTCAATATTTAGAAATGCCATTAGTTCATCAATCTTTTCAGTACAGTAATTTTCCAAACAAATACCAATCAAATATTTCTGTTAATGTTGCCATTCTCATTTTTACTCTCACAATTGATTTGAACAATTGATATTTAGATCATCCTAAAATATCTACTTGCTAATCAATTGAACTTATTCAAGTCCAAGGACATTGCATGCCATTACTCCAAATTAATTTGCTGCAAGAGACCGAAATGTATTTTGTTTTTAATTTGCCTTTTTTTTTAGAATAGAGAGTTGGCCTTTTTTGTGCTCTTTCTTGTGCTTTGTGCTCTTCATCTGCAAATGCAATATTTTGGAAACTTAAATTTTTTAATCTTCCAAAAATTATACTGAAATTTAAAATTTGAAGATCTGTTGAGCTCAGAGCCTAGCAACATACTAAATCTTATTAGACTCATTCTCAGAGGTAATTGCTAATGCTCTGAAATTTCTTTATGTCCGTAAAAGTTTCTTTGTACTTCAATATATGGGAATGAGAAAAAAATTGCACTGGCTGTTGGCTAAAATTTACGGCAGAAATACATATAACTCTCGTTTTAATTCTTGGGATTCTCATGTGGTAATCTTCTCAATAATAATTGTCTTATTATTCAGTTACAGGAATATGATAGATAAATACTCAATCTTAACCAAGTTTTTGGGATTATATGCATAAATTCTTTGGCAAAAAGAATTTAATGGGAAGATGTAGGTGTCTTTTGGTTTATAAAATATCAAACCATGAATGGCAAATAATTTAATTCAGTCGGCTTGCAGTGATATCTGAACTTCACAACAGTGTTAAGATTCATTAGCTTTCATGACCAAATTATTATTCAACTTCATTGAAACCTATTGACTACCTGAAGTTTTGCCAAAAAGCTGTATTAAATTTATTGTAATGTCATCTATTGCCATATTTATTAGTAGGTACCCACTAATTAGATTATGCATGTAAGTCATATCTGGAAACATGCATTTTTTTTCAATAGAGCTTCTAAGGGCCAATCATCATATAGCATGGTGTGAAATGAGGAAAGATACTCATGGTAAAAGTGATCTTGCAGCATCATATTGAAATAATATTTGAATACAAAGGCAAACCATTGTAAATTATGCCTTGTTCATCGGAAAATAAAATGTGATATCATGACAGAAGTCAATGAGAATGATATATGTATATTACAAACTCTATACAGCATCAGTGATGACATCACTTTTGTGTTTCTCTTTATAGGTGTGATAGACGTGAAAAGCATCCTTAGATGCAAGAGGAAATTTCCTGCTCTCTATTTACTGGAAAATGCATTTTATATTTCATTTTGCATCCATTGTTTCTCATTCCAAGTTTTTTTAGAGCCTCAGTCCATGGTATTAATTTTGGGAGTAAGTCATTGTATGTTCAATGTTATTGAGATCTTGATTCCCTCCATATTAAGTATCTCATTTTTCATTTTGCTACGAGGACCTTTGTTTATTTGTAAGTTATATTTGGCTCAATGTCAAGACCACTTTAAGCCAAGTTTTCTGTATTTGTAATAAACTTGTAGCACATAGCTTAGGTTATTTTTCTTTTTCTTGAAGATCTTTCTTTCAGAATTGTTACTCATTAGCGGTGCATTCTAAGGGTAGCACATCATAGTAAGGAACAATGATAATATGTAAGCTTAACCCTTGATCTATTGTGTTCCATCCAAGTATCATTGCTCCATTCAATACTTTTTATTCCATTGTGATTAAAGAAACAATAATTTTATTATTTAGTCATTTTTTAATGTTTGCATAACTGTGATGTTACTGTAGAATGAATGATGTGAAAATGTTGCTTGTAAAATGTTTTAAAGGGATATCATGCAGTTTTTCTGGTGTGTATGCAGTGCAAAATTCTTTGCTTACTACTGATTACCTGCATCATCTCAAAGGGCTACAACCTGTTTTGTCTGATCTAATACCTTCTATAATTATTATTGTAAATGCTACCTTATGCAGTTCTTATTGTGGAATATAGATGGGCAATTTTCATGAATGACAATGATTCAATGTCCCAGCTATTGGTTACATTTGTGGAGGTATGAATATGGATGAGATTACAGTGCAAAGTTGTGTACTGTGACCATTAAAGTAAAGCTATTTCCTAATCAGCCTTTTATTGTCTCAAGCGAGCAGACTTGGGGAAGTTAATTTTTAAATTGAATTCAAGTTATTCCTAAATTATTTTTTCTGAGTTAAGTTGACTTGATATAAAACTGGCTTGAATAAGTTGCACTTGCAAAAAATAACGTCAAGTTTAGTCAATAGTAATTTAGGAAATTACTCCATGTTAATGATAAAACTCTAATTTTCATGATAAGCAGACAAAATTGTAAAATGTCTCTGAACAATAATTGCATATACCCAATTCAATTTGCACATGCAGTTTTTAAAGGAAACCTCAATCTTTACTAATATAAAACAAGTACGAGTACTTGTATATTACTATGAATTCTCAAAATCACCATTGATAACCACCTACTTCATTTGTAATATTTTCCAACCAACATTTTAAAATATGAATACCTTTTATGAATTACACTTCAAGCAGTTCTTACTTGGTTTCTGAACCTGAGACATTAAATAATCCTATGCCACAGAATTAATTTTTGCTGAATATTAAGTAATACTATATTTATAATTTTTTAAAATTCAGAATAAATAGTCATAAACAAAGAACAATGACATCTGAAGGTATTTCATGAAATTTTCAAAATTGCTATGAAATACTTTCCCTCTCCTGGGTGAAAATGAGTGACCACCAATTCTAAACATCCTCTTCTCATGTGCAGATGAGGGAACGTCAGCATATGAAAATACTTTTGTTGATGATAGGTCCAAATTTTTAGTTTCAGACTAGTATAGTTCATTTACACTCTCTGACTCTTACCTGATTCTCATACCTGAGTAAGTTTTCTTCCTCTTTTGCCATTAATTGCAACGGGCAAGGTTATTTCTTGCAGGAATTCTTTCCCATCTGCCTCCTTTTCATTAGTCCAGCTTAACTTAAACTGTGTCGTAATTGCTGCTGCCAAGCTGCAGTCTCTCCCATCAAAAGTAAGGTTTGATAGGTCATTTTGAAGGTAATCGGAAGGCCGAGGTCATATCACAAAATCAACATAATGAGAAAAATCTATATCTTGACCACTATGCATCTATATCATTGGCCAGAATTTGATGCATATTTTTGGACAAGTGGTAATTGAGCACCAGGCTTTTTGAGGGAAGAGGATGAACTTAGATTATATTTTTAAAAGTGAATATAGAGAAAAATTAAGAAAATGTTACAAATGATGTTTTACATATGATGGGAGAGGAGATGAAGATGCTAGCTTAAAATTGAATTATGTGGAGGAGATATTGAAAAGAAGTGTGATTCTGAAGACCTTGATAAAGGAATGATAGTTGAATGAATGAGAAAGAGATATGATTTTCAGGGAAAATGGGAAAGGAGGAATTTGGTATCAGCATTATCACACCCTTAATATAGGGGTCACATAGTTTAGCATCCCATCCAACAGGCAGTGTCAACCACTTCAAGTGTTCTCTACATGGTACCCAAGTAGGAATTAAACCAACCATTGGGTTGAGAACTGTGGAGGTGGTGCATTGAAAATGAAATTGAATTTGGCGTAAGTACTACAATAAGATTTGATATTCTCACCATGAATACCATATCTAATATGTGTATGAAATTTAAAACAAATATACTGGTACTAATGAATTATGCCATATTCAGTTTTTTTTCTCTGTCATGGATAAGATATCCAATGGCAGGACAAAGTAGTACTTTGAAGGCAATATTATGAGTTATTATATGTGGCCCTTCATGCTGAAGATCAAGCAAGGATTTTGGTACCCATTTATGCTTAAATATTTATGTGCCAAAAAATCATTTTACATATCAGGTGCAGAGTGCTTCTGGATTCAAAATTTAATATGAAATATATCTGAGAAATGGAGCATGTTAATATATTATCCATCCGATTCTTTCTTGGTACTCATTTATGCAGCATCAGAGTTAGACACAAGGAAGTAGGCTCGCTTTTTAGAGATTACTATTGGGTATAGTCCAAAAATCTTACGTAGATTGATTGACTACAGCCCTTCATTCTCATTCTAATGCAAACTCCCTTCTGCCCAGTATATAGAAGTTTTAACTGCCCACTGATATTTTCTCCACCGCTCTCCCCAAAGATTTTCATAACATTTTGAGGTCGATTGGTTTCTTGAACATTGGCATCTTCTCTACCCTCCTGAAACAACTTGTGCCACTCAAAAACATCCCATCTACCCATAGCATTATCACCAAGCTGCATACAGCATGTCATGAGTGTCTTTCCTGGTTTTGCCCAGTTTCATACTAAATTTGATGGTGCAGCACTGTTCCGATAATCGGTTTATGATGGGATTTGGAGCTTAATGAGGTAACATTTTGAGATTTCACCAATGAACGTACCACACTCCTCTAAGGCTTGGAGCCAACTGCCACAAGCCTCAAGTTTTTCCTGAGACTCCTCTACCTCAAACCCAGCCAGAGAAACCTCAGCCCATCTGTTCATCTATCTAGGAAAAAATAAGTCATACTACATTTGGGACAGACCTTGTATTTCTAGTTCATATACATCTTCAATCGTTACCAAGTCGCATACAAGGATATAATAATTTTGAAATAGGTTCTCAGCAATCGCTCATTACAGGGTAATGATAATGGTAATGTTTATTGATTCGTTAGTGCACATGACATAGGTCTTGTTAGAATACAAGTATGGAGAAAAATATATCATCAGGAGTTTATCCAGTATTATCCGGGAATGGTACAAGAATTCATTAATAGAATACAGTTCATCCCTTACAAATCATTAACTGTATAAACATCAATATAATATATTTTTGTATGGAATGCTTATTATTATGCAGTTTCAATATCAATCTCTTTGTTTTATAGAGTTTATCCTGCATTGTTCCAAGATTCATAAATAGAATAGAATGGGGCTTCCAGCAAGAAAAGTTTCAGGTTTTGTTTGAATGCTTTTACAGAATCTACATTTTTCATTATTTAGCATCAGATAGACAGTAATATAGTATGTCACCAAAGTGATATGAACCTTTGCCGTTTTAATGAATGAATTGAGTTCTTACGGGTAATAGTATTGAATAATTGAAAAAACTCTAATAGTCGTAAAAAGTTTACCTTTCAAAACATAGTACAAATGAAATTAGTTTGCAAACACCACAGGTCAAAGGATGGAGCATTGGGTAAAAAAGGAAAGGGAAGAGAAAGGTGAATACGAATACACACATTTTGGCCACAAAGTAGCCATCTTCAGCGTACTGAAGGTGCAACATCACGATAACACAAGTTGAACTGAGAATGGGTTAAAGGCATCTGGAGAATATAAATTGTGAAATGTGGTGGGGGGAGTGTTTGAAAAGTTCCCATCCTTTTCAACTCCCCCCCCCTTTTGAAGGCAAGAAGGACAAAACTCAGGATTTCTGTCCTTTTTCTTGAGAAAGGTGAGCCAAGAGAGTTTCTCTTTTATTGTGTGTTTCTGTGTTTTTGTCTACTAGTGCTGATTCCATATACATTATTGATGAGACTTTCACAACAAGTATATAAACACACAAACACTAGGTTAATAAATATTAAACACACAGAAACATAAAAGAAGGACACTTACAGTAGATATTTACGTTTCGACGGCACGGCCAGAATATATATATAATTGGGCCAGAATATATATATATAAATATATATATATATAAATATATATATTCTGGCCCAACGGCGTGTGAATATTCACACATCAGGGTAGGGGGGCCAGTTCCTTTCCCTGTGCCGGTTATGGTTTCCCAGGAAGATCTGGTACCCGAAAAATCAACTAGCTTGGGTGGAGCTGCAGGTGCCCAGAGTACCTTGCCCGGGAATCGAACCCGGGACCCTCCGGTCAGTAGTCCAACGCTCTACCCGCTAGACCACCGCGACCCGCATATATATATATATATATATATATATATATATATATATATATATATATATATATAATAATGAAGGTTTTCGTGCTTGAAAAAAGATGTGTGTTTGTGGGTCTGTGTACATCTTCTAAAACGAACCTTTTTCAGCGACGACACAATACTCGTATATGTATAAACTCTGGTCCAAAGTTTACCAAAGCGTAGAAAGCAAAGAAAGGACAATAATAAATATATTTGTCACTTCAATAGCATCGTGCTTACCTTCGATAATTCCAACATTTAGATTGTGCAAAACGTTTGTCCAACAACAGTGCTAAAACATCATAATTAGTGCCTCACAACTTCTATTGGCGACTTTTTTAAGACTATGATGACGAATTTCGATTTACCATTGTCGATTTTCCAGACGGTGGTCTCTTTCGGAAAATTACGGTCGGTGTGTGCGGGTGGATGACATAAAATCACACTCGAGATTATTTAAATAGTTCTGAATCCTGCAGTTATTGACTTGCATGATCCCTTTGGCATTTATAACTATTTATTATTCTAATACACGCTGAAACATAGTAAATTCATTATCTAATACATGTTAGATAATGATTTCAGTGTATGTAATAGTTGAGGCATAATTTGACAAACACTTGCGGAACAGACTTGAAAGTAAATCTTATGAGACATTGGGCGAGGAAGATAAGAATGTAAAGAAATAGAGAGTAAAAGTTTGAAAGGCTGCAAGACAAAACCATTAGAACACTAGCAAGTAAACACTATTCGGATCGCGCGAATAGGAAAAAATATAGAAAAAAGGTGAATGGGAGGTGCTCAGGGAAATCGGAATGGAATAATTGCAGAAAGCGTTGAGAATATTTGTGGAAAAGTATCGGGAGAATGAATGGTGATGCCTGACAGATTAAAAAAGTGAAAGATTCTATGAACAAGGAAATAGTCGTCTACGAACGTGATTACAATGAAAGACGAAGTAGCGCGGAAGATAGCAGATGATGCTCGCAATGAGAAAGAATAAATGCTTGAGAATTAGTTGACCGCGAATTGGGCGTTGTGGAAAAAATATCGTAAACAGAAGTATGAGTATTCTTTGCAGAGTTTGAAAGGAACGACCGTTGAATGCTATATGCATCTTAGTCCTCACATTCCGAATCAGGCCTAAACCCTGAATTCCATGAGTGCTACTCTCAGCTTCCTACCATAAATCTAACCCAAGATAATGACTGTGAATAATATTCAGCCCATGAATTTTGTTTTAATTATCCACAAGTCCATCACGAAATACCATTCAGCAATTTCTTTCCTTTCCATTCATATCCCTTGCATTCCAGGTAGGTACTGAAAATCCAGGCAAATTTGCCATTCCCTATGTTACTCTTCTATTATCGGCGACACCCATCCCGGCTTCAGTCATTCGAGGAATTATTTTGACCGTTCTAAATAATAAATTATGTAAGATTCAATCGAAACGGTCTTTGAAGTACCCACATAGACCACAATTAGCCACATAGACGACAAGTAGCCACAAAGACCATACTCTTCTAAAGCTTAGGGCAGGCTACCATCAATTTGGAAAAATTTCCGCCAGCATGCCACAGGCGAAACCAAAGCCAAGTAATACTCTAGCCCTGCTTTCATCATTCAAACATCATTTAGCATTCCTTATATACACTAGTACCCCATACTACCCAACGTGCATTATCGTGGCACGTGTCTCACAACTTGGAGGAATATACAGTGTACTGGCACTCTAGGACACACATTTCTAATCAGCTTCATATAACCACTTCCTCCGCCCTAGAATTCTCCCCCCCCCCTCCTAACTTGTCATCCGCAGCGTCGTCTCTACCTGTTCCCCTTTAACATGCAAAACTAGCACAATAATCATATTACCGAAACTTGCCAAATGCTCTTCTTTGTGTGTTAACTCTCATTCTCTTCCCTCCCTATCAAATATTACGCACATTTCTGAGCACATTATTTTCTCCCGCCTGAAATCCCAAACCCAAAAACTCTCTTCCACGACATCATACGTCCGTAACAACAATAGTGCCCCCCAAGTATCAAGATCAAGCAAATGGGGGTCGGGTTAGTGCAGTGGTAACTATTACTGACTTCCCACCCTGGGGACACAGGCCCGAATCCTGGTGATGGCAGAATATTCAGTGGCCTTCCGTTCCTCGCTTGGGGTGCTATGTGGAGAGTACTGCGAGTGAATTCTATCGTCCGACGAATTAGTTGTTGAAACTATGGCCCTATTATATAAAATATATTGCATTTTCAATTATAATGCAGTTATGTATTTTATAAAATTGTTGAACACTGAGTTTTCAAGAAAATCAGTTATTCTTCCTTAGGATAATTTTGTGTAAGAGCACGCCTTGAAAATATCCACTTCACTTTCTATCATTTTAGACACAATTGCCCTCAATTTCATTTCCCCTGTTGCCTCACTGAATCTCTACAATGTCTCCAGTAGAGCTCGTGGCCTATCAACTAGAATTACTGCATCTTAAGTGTGCAGAGAATGGATACAATTATATCGTATATTAATTCAGTTTATGTGCCTTATCTATAGATGTACGTGTATATATCCACAAAACATCAAGGAGTGAAAGTGGAAGCAGGGAGAGGCGCATGCATATTGAATTACAATAAATGGTGGGCCACACTAGCCGGATCCCAGTGTTTGTAGAACAACACTTTCCGAAAACTTTTCCGTGCTAACTAATTTTTTGCAGCATATTATTTAAAGGTAATAATATGCAATGGTAATGGCCTACTATTCCTTCCTCAAACGAAGTTATCCTGAATCCCTCCTAAACAAAAGAATCCAAAGACATGCTTACACTCCCAACCTTCCTCCACCGCAGAAACCCACCCTCTTTCAGTTTGCACCACTGCTGCCTAGTCTCTCTGAGATTAATCTTGAATGACCTCTACCCTATCTTCAAAAACCATAATTCCACCACCAGCCTTTTTCCCAAATGGCCCTCTGTTACTTTTAAACACTCCGCCAACTTATCAGGTCTCCTCAAATCAACCATTTCACTCCTTAAATCCCAGCACCGTCCCAAAACCACTCCCATGTCTTGCTAAAAACCTAGATGCAAAACGTTCTATTTTAAAAACCCGAATACCATTCCTCTCCCACCCGCTTTTTAACTCTCCAACCAATTCCCTACTCCTCATGTACTTCCAGCATTGTAGTTTACCTTCTGAAGCGCCAATTATTCCCTGCCTTTTATATTGGAGAGTGTACCACACCCCTAAATATTAGAATCAACAGCCACCGAGCCTCATGCAAGAATTCTTCCCAAATCGGGATGTTCCCAATCCCAAATACGCCTCCGAACATAACACTCTCTTTGAAAAACACTATAGTGTATCCATTTTATCATCCCTCCCACCCGCTGACCCTCCACAAAAACTCAAAACAATAGAGCAGGCGTTTATCTGGCTCTTGAATTCCTGGAATTACCCAGGTATTAACATTAGGCATTAATTACCCCGACCTTCACATATTTTCATCCCACCTCCGCTCCCAGCAACTTCCATATTGCCCACATTTCTCAAAATCCCCCTCCCAACTCTTCCCCTCGCAAACCTCTCTCCACCTTCCCCTTCCATCCAGCGTTTCCACTCCCTTCTGGTATTACCTTTCCCTCAGTTCCTTCCTTCTCTTCCTAGAGAAAGGTGGCTTGGATCACCGAAAATTCGAAAACGTGTGAGTTTCTTTTCTCGGGCTTGCGGTAGTCCAGGGGGTAGAGCGTTGGACGACTGATCGGAGGGTCCCAAGTTCGATTCCCGGGCAAAGCACTCTAGGCACCTGCAGCTCCACCCAAGCTATGTGATTTTTCGGGTAGCAGATCTTCCTGGGAAACCATAACCGTCACAGGGAAAGGAATTGGCCCCCCTACCCTGATGTGTGAATTTTACACGCCGTCGGGCTTAATACTGTAGTAACTCTACCATCACCTACCAAACTGTTCTTCAGGTTGAATACTGTGTTTATGGTTTATATATATATATATATATATATACACACACATATATATAATTATATATATATTTAGGTACACCATATTCGTTGTTAGTTTTTTGCTTGCATCTCTATGATTCATTAAGGCGAGCAAAATAATGATACCTTCAATTTTCGTTTTCTTTTGGTCGAGTTTGGAGGAAAGATCCGGAAAAATTCAAGACTCAGACTCTATTAGAAGTCCCAAGGATTTTGTGTCAATGAGTTAAGTTATTCAACCTGTTTGTTGTTAAGAAAAATTAATAAGTATGTATCTGTGTGAATAACTAAGTATTGCAGGGTGATAATGGTAACGTATCTGTCGAAACCATGGTAGGATTGATTATGAATGCGTAGACGAAGCCTCATGAAGTTTTGTGTCGCAAGTTTTGAGGCAAGAGTTCATTTAATTACAAAGTGTTTTATTCACAAGATTAATATCACGGAATTCCTTAGCGTATAGCGGAAAGCAAATAACTACCTTTAGGGAACCCCCTTCCCCTATCCCATCTCCTACCCGCAAGCTTTGAGAACCGTTGATGGCGGAAAGTGTGCTGACGCCAAATACATGTCCGAAGCATACCCATTTGCCGGGCTACTTACCTTATGTAACACATATTTTTTCGTGTTCTCGGCGTTCTGAGGTTGTGTAATCTCTGAGTTGCCATTTTTTCACTCACTTTATGATGGTACCTAAGTTTTTGCCATGAGCAATGAGACAGGGCTCATGGGTGGAAGAGTTCACATGGACCGATTCGCAGTATCCATGAGGAAGGAATCTGGCCGGAAGACCCCGCAGTTCCCATTCCGTAAAAGGCAAAGGTCACATCATGCGAGGTCCACAAAACAAGTCTGACATCCCACGCAGCCAAAGTTGCCCTCAGGATCATCAACAAAAGACAGAGAGCAGCGCAAATGACCACTTAGGGGACGATCAGCCCGGACCCAGGAGACGGGAGTCAGAAATGCATTACGATTTAATGTCGCTTTTAGGAGCTAAGATTGGATTGAGTGGCTAGTGAAAGAAAGGGGGTCCGCTGATAGTGGGATAAAATGAACTACAATATTTTATGAGAAAGTATAAGCTCAGTTGAAGGCAACCAGAATCCTCATGCAGTGGCGGAGAGGTAGAATTCAATTGTATATTCCCGTGTTTGGATTATTACGGCTCTCAGGCGTAATTCCTGCTGATAGATGGAAGAGTATGATTAGGTAATGCTGTGCAAGTAAAACTGCGCATTCTGTCCTCCGTTTTTGTTCGTTTTGCTTCGAAAATTGAACAAAGCTTGATTTCTTGAACTGAATATCGACCGTCACAGTTGCTCCAGAAAATGATTCGATGACATCGATTTCTTGAATTGAGCTTCTTCAAGACTCACCAGATTGTTGGTAGATAGTCAGATACCCCAGTCATCATCCGCCCCTCAATTCGAACATTGGTTCACTGCAGTCATCCATTCCTCGCTGTCCCATTCTAACTCTGTTATACTCTGGTATTTTTTCTTCCGTCCCAATATCCCTCTTTATTTGAGTGATGTTTTTGTTCCTTCGCCTTCCTCGCGAGATCTTTCCTTCTATTTCCCCAATGATTATATTGTTTACAAATTCATTTTGCATTAAGATTTGTTCAATCCATCAGGATGTTCCATTGTTTCCCTTATGGTGTTCCATTTTATCTCTTTCATCAGTGTAGTCAACTAGTAGTTAAGCTCTATCTCATGGTTCACTAATGGGTACTACTTCAGAGCGGGCCCCCGAGAAAGAACGCAAGAGAGAATAAGATGAGTTTAATGGAATTTGCAACATATTCAATCTATTTCTAAAGGCTCTGCATGTATTTCTTCCGACCACTAAAAATATTCTCCCTTTAGTGATTTGATATTTAGTCAGGTATATTAAATCAAGTATTTAGTCACTTCTCGTATCCATTGGCTACAAATAAGTGACTTGTAAGGTAAATGAACTTGAAGTTTACTAAGTTCAGCCATCTAACCGAGAAATCTTTATTGATGATGAATTCACAGCAACTCCCGCAACCGATGTGATACTCAAAACTTTGAAAGGAAAATTTATAGGAAAGATTATTCCCTTTTCCTCTGAGATTGATGGCAGTAGATCAAGGCAAAAATGATGAGGGTGTTGGTAAAGGAAAAGCGATAAAAAAGCTGACAGGGAATTGCCTAAGGTAGAAAATTCCGTCAACAGGCCACGCTGGTACCACTACCTAAAGTCACAAGAAAGAGAAAAATGAAATTTTCCCCATTAATGGTAATTTATATCGATTTAGTACCAAAATTCCCATTTGAAAGCGACGCAAGGGAGATAGGATCACTGATATGGCGCGCCGTAGAACATAATCATCTTTCAAAAAGCCATCGCTCTTCCCCGAACGAATCAGCGACCATTTAGGGGGTGATTAGAACTTGCATAAGCATAATGCATGGAAAGCCGCCACGAAGGCGTTTGGCGGGATTTGTAAGGTCACCAGACATTAGAGTATTGCATTCCGTATCATTTTATATTCACGAACTCTTCACGTAGTTGTTATACGAACGTGATACTTCCCAATATTGAATAGGAAAAGGGTACTTCTTGGACTGTCAATTCCAATCGAATCAATATCCATTAACATTGTTTCTATCATTTTTCCCGTAAAACCTATGATTATCTAGTTTTGCCTAGGGATATAGTTAGAATTTTATTTTATATCTCTGTGGAGATTAGAAAGATGCTTCATACGAGAGCTATTACAAAGGTTTCCGCGGCGTGTGGATTGCAAAGGCTCTATTGTCTGGAGTTTCCACGCGTTTATTTTGTTTACAACGAACGCGGTGCAATCCAGGTAGCCTCTGCATTAAGGGGTATATCCATTTGAGTGTAAATGCATAATCCGAACAAAAGTACAGATTTTATATACGTGCATAATCTATACAATTCCTTTCTGGTTTTACTAGATAAGTGGGAGATGTGTCGTTAAAATGTAAGGCACCACATTTGTGTTCTCTATACCCCCAGCTAGTATTCCCTTTGCAACTGAATATACGAGAGCTCTCGTAACAGAGCTTCCTTTCCCCCTTTAAATTTTAAGCTAGTTGAAAACAATAAAATTTTGCTGCAAATAGTTGCTTTAATATATTATTTTTGTTCATATTTATTTTTTCAATTCCAGGTGTCCAGTACTTGAGTGTAAAATTTAAGCAAATGTTAAAAAAAATGCACGATCTTGACAAATAAAAAAATAATCATATATTAAAACATGGTATTGACAAAGTATCAATAAATATCTTTAAAAACAATATTCAAACCAAAGTTTGGTTTAAAATAAAAATCTATTCAATTTCAATTCATGAGTATTTTATTAAAGAAATATAAATAAACATTTATTTTAATAAATGTTGGAAGCGATGTTATTCAATGTCAATACTTTTGTCAATGCATTGAAGAAGTGATTGGTTGCAGGTTGAAAGCTTCTCTTGATTCTGCAAGCATACAATGTATAGCATGTTCTTCCATCATTAATGCTGTCGTTAATACATCATACTAAACTTTTTCTCTACGGTATTCCAATTAAAATAGTCAAAGAATATCGAAAAATGTTGAAGGTCTGAGAAGGAGCATGCTAGTTGCACCAAGTTTCAAACTAGGCGTAGGATATTTCAGTAGAATTCGTAGATTGAAAAGTTACCTTGGAAACAGCATGCCACAAAAACACATTGTTTTCAATATCAGCTATGCTCATAAACACTATATTTGGAATTCACACCTTCGAGCTAAATTACAAAAACATCTATTTAACCAAATGGAATAAATTTCTGATTTAAATAATTGTTGAACAAAACTTTGCCAGAACCTGCTTTAATTGTTCAGATTGTAGTGTTTCTCTATGCACTGTTGTTATTTTACTTAGTTATTCTGTTGTTCTTTTATAATATATAACAGGAATTAAAATACATAAAGTTTTGGTCCCAACTTAACGGCTTTAGAAGCAGTAACCCTGCACTTTCTGAAGCCAGGCACGTCGATGCTTCCGTGTTCATCGGCAATTTTCTGTGTGAAAGTAATCACTACTATCACTAGTACAAAGTCAGTCATTCACTTTAGCGGAAATGGACTTCCCACAAAAACAGTACGTAAGGATTTTTTATCCGTTTGTAGGATACGTTTAACCACATTACAAACAGTGAGGAGATGGCGGGCTGGATGCAGTGGAATGATAGATATTTCAAGTTATTATTCCATGCGTAGTATGCTGTTAAAGGTAACGATTCCAATGCATTCCATCTTTGTTTTTGTGCGCCCGTGGCTTTTCTTGTACCGAAACCGACCGCATACCGTGCTCTCTTCCTTATGGACGGCGGCTTACGATTGGCCCGCGGGCAGATGGCTCGCGCGCCGGCGAGGCGGCGGTATCGGGAATGCGACCGGCCACATGTGCTCTCGCCGAGAGAACAGTAGCCGCCGACCTTCGTCGCTCCAACATCTCCGTGCGAAACCCTCAAGGCCGCTCGCTTAGCAATCACGTCATAATGGACTTAGCTCCGCCGACCTCGTTTAATTTCTGGAGGAGGCTGTTGCTCCAGCCATCCCTCTTCCGGGTCCAAAGATTCCATTCGAAAGGACGAACTTATCGCTTGTCAACTTGGAAGGAAGCTTGGAAGGAAGGCTTTTAGGCAAAATATTCAGGAAATGCCTTTCGAAGTCACCAGAACCGGTCCATTTGGATTCGCGTGGATCGGCTGGTAACGATTCTCAGCGGGAGATTTTTGAATGATTTGAACCGTTCGACTCCCACGATTAGCTTGAGGATTGCCCACTCCAAAACTGTTAATGTTTGACGGCCATTCGCGTTTTCAATTCTCAAATTTATCTTTATTTATAAAATACCTCGTCAACTTTGATTTACTTATTCCGGCTCCTCGTATTTATACCATTGAGAATATTATTTAATGATTCGGATAAGGAGATCCTTCATTACTTGAGCTTACTATAATATTAAACACCAAAAAAAAAGTAGTAATAGATGATTAAAGTAGTAAATATATTAATATAGTCATAAATAAACGGTAAAATAATTGGGTATTACTATATCTAAGGTTATGTCCTGGGAAAAACACATTCGTGAAATTTACGGAATAGCATATAAAAAGTTAGGATTCATAAAAAGGATATTGCGTTGGACAATGCGATGAGAGGGTTAAGGACGCACCTAGAGTATGCTGCGAATGTATGGGATTCTTACGAGGTGGGCTTAAATTTGGAACGAGCTCGAGTGCAGCGTAGAGCACCTAGGTTTGTGAAAGGTTATTACGAATAAGGTAGTAGCGTCACGACTCTATTGAAAGAATTAGGATGGGAGTCACTAGTTGACCGTAGGTTGAAATGCAGGTAATATTTACTGCGTAAATTTGAGGCAGGTTATTTATCTGAGGATGCTTAAAGTATACATGTATTACAGGCGCTGACGTACTATAGTAGATGAAATCACGTGCGTAAAATCAGGGAGATAGTAGAACGGATGGTTTTAAAATGTAATTTTTGCCTATTGCCATTAGAGATCGAAATTTATTGAGGCGGAGGAGCGAAGGAGACAATTAGTATTGGTACTCTACTTATTTTGTCGATATACTGCATGTGTTTTCTAAATAGACCCATTTTGTAACACTCCTCCCGTATCATTTGAATTTTGATATCCTTTTAATGGATACTCCTGCAAATTAGTACATTTTTTCGTGTGATTAACTTAAGGTTTATCAATACATACAATACATGATCGAACTGGTATTTGAGTAGAGGTGTCATGATTGGGGATGTGCATGCATGGCTGGTGCCCTAGCAGCCCCCGCCACACTCCGGCGGCTTGTGGGGTATTATGTAGATGACTTATTCATTTCCAAGAAGAAAATCTACTTGGGTCAAGATATTTGCACTTTATAGGGAATAATTACTCTAATAAATTAATGGTATTTATGAAGAAAATTGAAGATATTTGTAATTCAGCTGGCTCAGACAGAGGGAGCAAATGAAGCTATAACTTTAGATAGACTAGTTGATTCTCAATTGATTTATTTAACCTAGCTTTTTTAATAAAAAGAGACGTTTAAGGGGTGATATGGTGGAACAAGTAGAAAAACGCGTAGAAAATGGATATTTTTTGATAGGCTTTCCGAATATGCGCGATATCTGGCGTCACAGGTTGTTCTTTGCAACCTTGCCTCGTGGAATTCATGGGAGATGCACTCACGGTCACATGCAGCAGATGAGCAGATGCTGTGGGCGGTGTGCCGCCGCTCAGACCTCTTGCAAAATGTAAAATGGGTGGACCAGAGCAGAGATTAAGGAAAGAGAGAAACCAGTTGTGGGCATTAGTTCACTCACAGTGGGCGGCGCTGTAGTTTCTCAATTTTTCTTGATGCCAGATGAGGGCCGTACCTCAGGCCTCTCAGTTGTGAAACAGATGAGCAACTCCGATGCAATTCGCTCAGGAATCGGTAATCTTGAAACGTCCTTAAAATGGAATAAACATTTTTTTAATCAAATAACAATCCGATTGAACTACGTTGTTCATTCACAATTTGACGGAGCAAAAAGTATGAGACTTAGCTCTGCGGCCTCGGAAAATAACAAATTGAAAAAATATCCCCTCCATATGGTCATAGTAAATCAAAGTAAATAAATTTATCACGGCCATAGGAGATTTACTTTAAATTTGTTATCCCAATTTGATGTTGATTTTTTAATGATTTTGTTTACTGCATGGATTATTGTTATTTAAAATCTTAAATGTGTTACCGATTCTAAATGTTGGTGCACACTGCAATATTGTCGAGTATACTAAAGCGATCAACCTTCACTGGATACTGAATAGGATAATCCTTGCGCTAGGCAACTTTTGTGCATTGAAAACAAATTTGAAATCACTAAATTCTTGTATTCGTGCCATGGTCCTATACTTTCAACATTTTATCAAATAATATGCCCTTTCTTTGATTCCCTGCCATTTATATCAATGGACCATGTTTCTAAATGGCTGGACTGGATCCTTAATTTACAAGAATGAAAAGAGTCATGGAGCTGTTCAATTTGAATTTTGAATTATATAACTGGAATTATTCATTGATTTGATGGAACTCTTTAAAGATCAAAATACTGAACCAACGTAAGGAGAATTTGATGAAAATAAGCTGCTTGAAAATGAAAGTAACGAAAGAGAATTGCGTCAGCTAATGAGGATTTACAAAAAGGAGGGTACTACCAGGAGGGCCCTAGAAGACGTAAAAGATTTTGTCAGTAAAGACATTTCTGTGGTGAATGTCAATGAACCAACAGAAATCGCAATAACCTTCAGGTCAATTAAAGTGGCTGCGACCAGCGATGCGTGATCATTGAACTTATTTTGCGAAAAACAAATATGAGCATGAAAACCCTTACCGAGTGAATGCGGAGAAGGATGGAGAAAATAAGCCGCGCTGGGGGGTGGATGTCGGGCAAATTTAGAAGAATGCGGAAAATCGAGTGGATTGGAGGCACATATTACCCTGCAAACTTCCACATAGGCATGTTGAAGTTCATGAGCCTTTAGAAATCCGCGTACTCGGTAATTATTGATATTGCATGTATTGCACATGTACTATTAATTGTACTAAATAAATTTTAAGTTCGAATTGTCCTCCGTGATGATTCCTGCCATCATTATCGCAGTTAATGTTGTATAACGGTAAGATGAGACTATGATATATCCATACGATATGCTATTAATTCCATGACCTTTCCAAAAGGTCGATTCATCCGCGAAAAAGAAAACATTTTATCACCGCACCCCACTTTAACACTGTTTTGATGACACATATTTTAGAATAAGGAGAGTTAAACACGAATCACAATGAGACAGAAGTGTAAGGAGATTGGTGATTGGAAAAAATAAATACCATATTTACTACGCGGTAGAGGATGATAATACGGAATGGAATACAATGGAAAATAAGTGGAATTATAGTGACAAATTTTTAGCTCCATGATTTAACAATTCGCCATTAGGTCAATGGCCATTAATGTAAAAGTTTGATCCAAATTTGCTGAAGAATTGGAACTCGGGTTTAACCTCTAGTATCAATGGTTTATTGAAGTGGTACGCATTCTATTCGGAAAATACAAATCGCTTGATACGTTTTCATATAATTTTGAATGAACGCGATACAAAAGGATCAAATTCATTCTAATCCAAGATGTGTTTACTAGTTTTTATCATTATGTGCCATGCATTCCTGTACTGATTGAATCGGTAAGTTGGGAAGAGAAATTTAAAACAAAAAAATCATGAATAGAAACTAAAGATGAATCCAACTTACCTTCGTGATTCGAATTGGGTGATGTCAAATTTTAATAACAGAAAATACGTCCATGAAATATTTAACAACGCCGTAAGGAAAGGGTGATACAATTTTTGGAAAAAAATCATTTCATGATTCACTTCTCGACAATAAATTATACTTATTCTGCCATTTTCCTCTGCCATAAATGGTATTCTGACTGTTAATCATCACTGCAATTTTCAATTTAAAATATAATTACCACCTTTATCATTGAGTTGATTTTACTAATTATACTAGGTGCTAAAGCTTCTCAGTTATTCTTACTAGTGGTAAGATTATATCGGAAATTAGATCTAGATGGCATAAACTACTTTTGAATTCATTTTTGGAAATAATGGCATATAGAATTACTCCTGCTTACCAAGATTTTTTAATTCTTTCTTCATCATGATGGCTTCACATGTATTTAAACAACCATCTTACTATGGTAAAATTCCATAGATGCAACTAACCATTTATTGCGTTTCAAAGAAATATATGTAATGCCTTGGTGTGGGAAAAAAGCTTCAAATTTCTACTGACCAACATACGAATCGCTCATTACTTGAACACTTTTTCCTAGGAATTTCACAAAAAATAATTATTTTGTATCGTATTATATCCTTAAATTATCACTTAACAAAATCAAAATGATCAATACATCATCTTTTCCCGTCGATATATCATGCTTTTAATACATCATCCTATCTGTGTATCGATGAAAATTTTTTGCCATCCGAATCTAGGGGAAGATGACGAGTCACGCGCCCTCCGGCAAGGTCAGGCGAGGCGCACACGCTCCGGAGGTTTGTCGTGAAAACAGGAACAGGGAAGAGGAAAATCATCGGCTAAATCTGGCATCAACGACCATCATTCGTATAACCTGTGAAGCAGCAGTTTTTTTTCACGTGAAATTTGAACTTTCCGTTGCGAAAGGGAAAAGAAACATCACAGATGACAGTAACAGGAGAGAGCCATCTGTTTATATCTCCTTGTATTGCGTAGGAATGAATCAAGTGTTGAAGGATCGGTTAGTAACTTAAACTCTTTCGGTAACTGGACCCTCCTCAACAAGGACAGAAAATTTAAACATTACAAAAAACACACATATATAAATATACATATATATTTTTTATTATATTATTTTTATATAGTTTTGTCCACCCAAAAACCTACCTTAACCGATAGACTACCTTACAATAAAATATATTATATATTAATATATTTTTATTTATACATAAAATATATTCCGTAAACACAGAAATTAACCCGAAGATCGGTTTAGTAAGTGACGGTAGAGTTCACCCAGTATTAAGCCCGACGGCGCCCGGTCCCCTCCGGAACCGACCCGGGACCCTCCTGTCAGTAGTCCAACGCTCTACTCCCTGGACTACCGCGACCCATTATATTATATATAACTATCTATTATATCTAACTCCTCTTGAGAAGGGTGGTTGCACCACCGAAAATTCGAGACCCAGTGAATCCCTCTTTTATGTGTTTCTGTTTCTGTGTTTGTGTCGACTAGTCCATTTATATTGTTATGCACGTCCGTGGGATTTTCACAAAAGTGACAAAAGTGTTATATATAAAGATATATATTTATATATAACGGAGGATAAGAAGACCAAATTAGTTGGAGTTGGAACTTGGAATGTTAGGACAATGTGGAGGACAGGAAAATTAAAGAATATTAAGCGAGAGATAGAAAGAGGAAATATAGATAATTTAGGTGTATGCGAGGTGAGATGGAAGGATAGATGAGATTTCTGGAGTAATAGTTTTAGAGTACTATACAGCGGTGGGGACGAGAGCCAACGAGGGGTTGCCCTAATATTAAATAAAGAGGTAGGAAGGAGTGTAGTCAACATAGAACAGGCAACATATAGAAGAGAAGAGTGAGAAAGCAGTAGTTAGTTAGTAGTAGCAGAGTAGAAAGTAGTAGAAACTAGTAGAGAAAGCAGAACCGACGAACTTGGTCATTGTTCAAGTATAGTACATGCCACCAAGCCAGGAGTCCAATCACGCGTACCTCTTCCCTTCCTAAACCCAAACTGATCATCCCCTAAGTAATCATTTGCCATACTCTCTATCATTTTGTTGATGATCCTGAGAATAACTTTAGCTGCGTGCGATATCAAACTTATTGTTCTGTAATCCTCACATGATATAGCCTTTGCCTTTTTTGGAATAGGAACTAACACCGATCTCACAAAATATGTTTTACATATATATTTGAAAATGTTTATTTATTTTTTTATACGTCACGGTAGTCCAGGAATAGAGTTTTGGACTACCGACCGGAGGGTCCGGGTTCGATTCCCGGGCAAGACTCTTTGGGCACCTGCAGCTGTGTGATTTTTGCATCCAAGCTATGTGATTTTTCGGGTACCAGATCTTTCTGGTAAACCATAATCGGCACAGGGAAAGGAACTGACCCCTCTATTCTGTGTGAATTTCACTGGCCGTCGGGCTTAGTACAGGGTGAACTCTACAATCACCTACTAACCCGCCTTCGGGTTGATTACTATGTTTATGGCATATGTATGATATTGCTCGAGCTAATGTATGGATTCTTATTCATTAAAATCGGTTCTGCCGTTTGGCTGCAACGATGGGATTAAAAACTCAAGCGTGAAACATGAGACAACATTACTCTTTGTTGAGCAGTCATTTAAAATTAATATTCTTTTGGCCACAAACGCAGTCACTAGAGCTGTAAGCCCCGTGCTAACCAATCACAAAGGTAGTTCCTCTCTCAGTAATTTAAGACAATATAAAACCACTTAAAGTTGCCGAAAACGTAACATAAATTTATATTTAACACCTCATAAGTACAAACTATTTCAGAACAGTTTTTTTTCAAAAAACCATAATGCATGAGTAATCTACATGAACTTGATAGCTTTAAAATTTATTTTATAGTCTAGGATCTAGTCTGTTTTGTTGTTAAATTAATAAAAGCATTTACTAGAGCGAGGTTTAATTAGTGTCAATGAAATGTCTTCTAAATATGTTTGCACATTTGCTTACATGTCCAGGAAGTGGTAATACAATGGGCAAATATAGGACTACTGAATGGAGGATCCGGGATTGAGGGGAATCGAGATGGTGCGGTGGCTAGTGTACTGGATTCCCACCCAGAGGGTTCGACTCCTGGAAACTACAGATTTTTTCAGTGGCATCCCGATCCTTACTCGAGGTGCTTTGTGGAGAGCACTTTGAGTACGCCGTTCCTCGGATGGGACGATAAAACTCCGGACCCTTTGGCGCCTTGCGTTAAGAGTTGGCTAAATGACGACGCCGGGTTTCTCTCCACCCTTCCTCCTTCTCTATCCACCTCTTATGACGCAAATTACCTCAGTTGTCAGTCACCTCCCCTAAATCTACGACTGCTCCCGGGTTTGATTTCCGGGGACGCTTCTTGGCACCGTCAGCTTCACCCGAACTGTGATTTTTCGGATACCAGAATTTTTCTTGGAACCATAGACTGCACATGGAAAGGATCTGACCCTTGGATTGGTACCGGTATCAGTAACCGTACATAGGCGCCGTGAAACACCGGTCTTCGTTCTCTAGATTCCATTACCGAGGTACCGATCCTCAGTTTTGTTTTCTTAGTCCTTCGATCTTGCATCTAAATTTTTCGGAATATATCATCAAAAAACTGTTTCTAAACTGAAATTATATCAATATTTCGTCCACTTTTAACGAAAACTTGGTTTAAAAATCACTGTAAACGTAGGAGGTTTACGTGGGTAATTCCCTCGGACTCAGGAAGATATCAGTTAGGTAATGTTATTGTTAAGTGTAGAGTTAGGAGAAGCACAATTGATTCCCACAGTTTTCTGGAAGCTGATGCGGATTCAGATTACAATTTAATGCTAACGAAGTGTTACATCAATTTCAAGAGGGTAAAACAGGGAAGGAGAATGATGGAATGGAATGTAGAAGCATTGACCGGGAAGAAAAGGAATGTAAAAATTGATAAATGAGAATAAGGAGACAGTCAAATGGGAAGCAAGGTGGGAGCATCTCATAAAAGGGATATACACGTATAAAACCGCAAACGAAACGGTAGCAACAGTTAATAGAAAAATGACAAATAAATAATGGATTACACTTTAAAAATTTAAGTATACTTACAGGAGAAGGAAATGAAAGAATGCATGCACAGAATCACGGCGACGGAAATACAGAGTTATAATACTCACTGAATAAATACACGTAAACTCGGTATTTTTTCACGCAAAACTTTATGATACTACCGGTTTCTACGCATAGCTGACATCATCAGATATTAAATTAAACATGGCCAGGACATTAATATTTTCTCGTTAGGAGTGGAGGTGGTCTATTGTAGGTAATTTGCGGGGGAAAGGGAGGATGGGGAAATATTTGTTAGGATTCGGCTGGGTGTGGGAAGGGGTGGGTTGGTCCAATGAGTTGGCTGACAGGGGAGGGGAAAAGGCAATATGTAGGAAGGAAAGGATTGTTAACAGGGAGAGGTGGGAAGGCACAGAGTTTAGGAATACACTTTGTTGATGGACAGTAAAACTTCCAACAGAGGTGAGTATCTTACAAAGATGTTTTCGCTAACCAAATGTCCGATAATGCGCTCTCTTTTTATGCCAAACTGTTCCAGATTGTTCATTTTTTGTCCCTTTTTCTCGAGGTGAAGTATGTCTGGAGCAAACTCTTATGGTCCATCTTCCATAGATGTTTCGCGAAATGGGATTGGGTGACATTCCCATTCCGGGTATCTCGCTTGTGTTCCTTGCCTCGTAGCTTGAAAGATATTCCCAATTGTCCTATGTAGACTGCGTTGTAATCTTTACATTTAAGTTTGTGAAAGCCATGTTTTTCCATGTTTCCAGCAGGTTGCTTCTGTTACTGAATGCAATCCTAAATTTGCCTTCCGGGAGTAGATTCGCTATTTTTTCAGAAATATGTCCGTGTTATGGAAGTTTACAACTGCGAAATTTTTCTTCCACATTACCTCGGGATGAATATATTCGATTTTCCTCTGACGGAGAGTTTCTCATTAAGATTGTTTACAATTAAGTCCTGATTGTATCCAGTTTCCACTGGATTTATTTTAAATACATTACGTTGTCTGGAAAAATTAAATTAAGACAATGGAATATTTAGTAATCTATTCAGCATAAAATGAAATCCTAACAGTTTTTGAGAAATATGGCGGCGGGAGTTAAAGCTTTGTCATTAAGAACTTAAGAACTTGTTATTAAGTCTGTAGAGGTTGTCTTCCGGTAAATTGAAAAATCATAGCCTTTGCTGGTTTTCAAGACTGTGATATCAGGAAAGTTGAGCTTTCCTTTGATTTCTTTCTTACAAATGAAATGTGTATGTTTAACCCGGGCGTTTAAAGTGCTGAAACAATATCCGTACCAAAAAATATGTCTCTCCGTACCAATCCACACTATGAAAAAATCGTCAACATACCTGTGCCATTAATAAATATATTTCGAAATGTCGGAGCATTTTTGAAAAGGTTTTTTTTTCAGATCATCCATAAAAAGTTCGGCCAGGAGAAGCGATACAGGTGAGCCCATTGCCAATCCTTCCGTTTCCTGGTAGCATTTCCCATTGAATTGAAAACAATTGTGCTCGAAACATAACTTCAGGGAGCACAACATTTTTTAGAATTGGGGGTTGAGCACCTGATTTTTTAGCATTGTCTCGGCCACATTCATTGCTTCATAAATGTAAACACTAGTGAAAAGGTTCGTGACGTCGAAAGATACTAAGATGCGTTTAGAGGGAGGAAAGGGGTTGCTCCTGGAGTGAATTTCACAGAAATCTTTGGAATTTTTCACTCTATACATGAGCTGAAAAACGGCAAACTCCCTGGCGGAAGTATTCAGGTGTGATGCGAGTTTCCTTGTTGGTGCAGCTACACTGGAAACCACGGGTCTAATGGGTACGTTTGATTTATGAATTTTTGGAAGACCAAAAATCTGGGAGCCCTGGTCTTCATCACTGTCTCCTTGTACTCTTCACTGTGCTTAAAAATAATGGGCGCGGACATTAGACCTTATTTCGTTGCTCTTTGAAAATTGGGGGCAGGGTCAATTGGGAGCCTTATTACTTGGGAACTTTTAATGGAGTCGTAACACTTTTCAATGGATTGAGAATTGTTCATCGCGAAAATTGAATATCCCTTGTCTGCTTTTTGCAATACAACCTGTATTAGGTAATTATTTTTCAAATAATCTTCCAATAATTTAATGGACTCCGACTCCTATGAATTTGCTTTTTTGTTTAGAAGATTTTGTTTAATTACAGAGGGTATCTTACAAGAAAACACAGTTTTAAGGCAAAGTTCGCCATTTTTCAAGGAAACATCACAATCTAAGTTTAGATTTTCTAAATCTTTGCGGCCAATCGGAATGTTGGGAACGTATTTTAAGCCTTTGTTCGACAGATTTGTTATATCCGTGTTCATATTAATGTTTGTTAAACTGACTACTCTACGATGAAATATCACACTTGTTGATTCAATCGTGGGTTCACGTAACGGGATAGGGTTCACTTTGATTGGGCGATTAGTCCTATCCATCAGAACTCATTTTTTCTTGTGAGCAATATCACTGCTTTTTTGTCTCACGTAGTCGTCCCAAATGGTCCATTCAGTCCAAATTAGTTCCCGACAGAGCTCCATGTGTAACTGGAATCCGTAGTAGGAAATACAGTCTCTCTTCACACACCAGCTATGGAGTTCCTCTTTCACCCATGCAGTCCGAGCAATTTGGATTGCATGTCTATTAGCTGAAGATTAGGTGTTGGTGGTAACGTTGAAGTAATTAGGGATAATCCCAAGGGTGAGACCGTTGAAGTAGATGTTTCACGATGCCAATCGATCATTTATGATCAGGGTCAGAACTGGCGATAGGAACGAAAGTCGGCGAGGAATTCATAAAATTTATTAGGTTTACTGATGACCAAGCTTTAGCTTGTCAGTCAGCCAAGGGGTTGCTAGCATTGGTGAGTGAGTTGGAAAATCAGTGCAATAGATATGGGATGAGAATCAATGTAACTAAACAAAGGTTATGAGGTTTTCTAGAAGGAAGAAGGCTAACTCGAACGTTAAAATGGGAGGGAAAAACTTAGAGGAAGTGGGAAATTTACCTATCCTGGGAGTCTTTTGGATCAAGATGGTTGAAATATCAGCGAGAGAGGAAGTATGCAACTGTATTAGGCAAGTAATCTTTCACAAATAGGAGGGAATTGATGACATGACGTTGAGTAAGGACGTTATGAAAAAATCAGCAAAAGCTTTGATGCGAAATGGAGCTTTGAACGGTAAGGCAACTTAGTCATAAAAGTAAGAGACTGTAGATTGGAGATAGGAGATTGTAGACTTTTGAGGAGCGGGTGAGAAGGAATATGGCAAAGTTAAAATGGATGGAAAGTAAAACAAAGGAAGAAGTGCTAGGTATGGCGATGGAGAAGAGAGGATTGTTGGGAGAAATCCAAAGGAGGCAGGAAGGATGAATGCAGAGAATTTTGATTACTGATTATTTGAGTTTTGAAAACTGTAATTTTGGGGGAGGGCGTTAGGTAGAGGGTAGGGGGAGGAAATTTATAGGCATACTATATTGGATGGGATGGAGAACTGCAGAATGTATGTGGAATTGAAGAAGAGGAAAGGATAACGTGGCACTGGAAGTCTCAAATTTATTTTTTTATTCCACTCGATTTTTTAGGGGCAGTCTGTTAGGGTAATTGCTTTAAAACTCCCTTTTTTTCTTTTCCCAGTGCTCACAACTTGCCCTCAGTTCATCAACACCTGAAAGATATATTTTCAGAAAAATTAAAGAGGGTTTTGTATCCCACTGGTCGGTTTAGAGGGTACCATAAATATATCGGATATCTTAGGTAGTGTAGGGGCCTATAGCACTGCTAAAATGTGAAACCTCATACATGGGTTCACTATAGAATTTCCTTCTGCGCCGTGAAGCGGTCGCTACTCGCCGAAAGCGAGAGTGACCGCACTGGTTTGCTATTGGAAACTGTCTCCTCTTCGATGGGCGGTAAAACAGGTACCTACAAATAGATCAACACGAAAAGAGACAGCACATTAAAACAAAGTGCTACTTTGTGATTATCCACACCGCATTTTATTGAAGAGCGACCATGGTTTCGACGAACGACTGTTATAATCAAGGTCCCATGGCCCTAATGACTGTCATTACCTTGAAATTGAGAGTTGAAACCATGGTCGGTCTCGAATGAATTATTAAGTAGTAGTCCACCGGATTGGTGTGCGTTTTCGATGGACCCAGACGCTGCGCACGGTTGAATTTCCAAGCCCAAATCAATACGATACTAACTACCCTCAAACCCAACACTACGTATTGCAACTCGTTCTTTAGCACTGCTTACTTTGTACCTCAATTATTTCATCCAAAGTATCTTTTCCTCCCTCTACCTCGCCTCCTCAAAATTTTCCCCTCTATTATTCTATAGAATCCCATTTACTCTTTCTGTATCTCAACTATCCCTGTTTTCCTTCTTCGAACTACTTCCTATAGTCTTCTCTCTCTTCCGATACCATGCCCACCACTCCTTAGTTTTTCTTTTCAGTCCATTTTTTTATCCAATTATTCACCAAAATCACATCCCAAAAGCCTCTAAATTCTTTCATAGCCTCCTGCCTCAGCAACCAAGCTTTCAAACCGTACATAAGTACTACCGATATTGATGTGTACACTAGTATTTTTGGTTGCATTCTGTACATCTTTACCGAAGGTCGCCGTCATTGACCACACTTCTCTTGGTTAGAGGCTTGATATAAGCGGTGGTGTGAAAAATTACGAAGCCACCGTTTGTTCCTTTCACCAAGTATTGCTTGGAGCGACTTTTCACGCAACACTAAGGGAGCACAATGGCACAAGCACTGATAAATGCACCCCCACCGCCTCTCCCCGAACCCGGAAGCTCCTGAGTGTCGACAATCCCGTGAAGCGGGGACGGCGAGCCACACGTCCGGTGTTTGTTTGTGTGCGTGAGATTTATTGTTGTTATTCATTGTTTAGGTAAAAATGCAGACAAAGGTTTTACGGAGGTTTCCGCGGTGTAGATCCGATGATCTCTGCATTCTCCTCGCCGAGTACGCTTACATAAAGGCGGCAAAAACCATTAATTTAGCATCCTCCCGAAGACGACAGACATGGCGCGGGGAAAAGCAGAGGTGAGAGACAGGAACACAAACGAACGCTGTTCAAAACTTCGGAGATCTGCTGTATAAGTATTTGGAGCGGGCGCTAGGCGGCTGCGAGTGAGGTGTTTGTTCCTGGAAGGGTCGGAACCCCCGCTAAAGATTCCCACCCCTCGCCGTCCGCCACTCCCGCTCCCCGACAGAGAAGCGTAAGAAAGATGTAGCCTCGTCACTTTTGTTCTCCCACTGAGGACCTTTCTTCTCGCCCAGAAGTGTCACCTTGGCCCTTGCGTTTTGTGCACAACTGAGTTGAACGGTCTGACGTTTAGCGATCCTCCCCACTATTACGTCTACTCGTTAAAAGGATTCACATTAGAAAGAGAGCGAGATAAATTTTGCCGTTGTTGAGTAACAATGTGAGCATAAATGAAGAATAAGTAGCCGAACATCGAGGCCATTATGATAGAAAAACTATATGGCGGAGAAAAATGGAGAGGGAAAAGTTATATATTAGTGATTATAAAAGAGTTACATGTAGAAATGTGGCTAATTAATAATTAATTCCAAAACTACGTCTCAATTGCTTTAGAGAGTATGCACTCACACTAGGGAGAATAAGCCTATCTCTCGAAAATTAAACTTTCAAACCCTCACAATAATAAAAAAAGTTTCTCTATTGCAAATATTACGTTGATAGGCGGGATCACTTTGCACAAATGTGCGATAGATGATCGTACGCATAGATGCTTAATTCTTTCACTTCGAAAGCTAAGCTAATTAGTTTGCATCTAGAAACTTTGCCAGAATCTTGAGAAGTTAAGCTAGCCTCCGTTCTCTATTTTCGGATCTATTGACGGGAGTGCAGGACTCGCAAGAAAGGAAGTGTCACTAAATCTATAGTTTTTCTCCTTTACACCATCTTCCTTTTTCATCTACTACCAAATGTAAAAAAAATCTAAGACCGATTTTTCTAAATCATTTTAGGGAGGAAACAACGGGTTTTGACGTTCCACCAGTAAGCAGACGTATTCATGCATGGATATTTTTAAGAAAGAGTGGTTTTCATCCAGACGCGCCAATCACTCTACAGGTTGCTACAATAGCCTACGGCACGGGGCATTGAAACACCAGCATTTAGAATAGTCAAAGAAGGAAACTGGCAGTTGATTAACTCTACAGTGGAACCATGTAAATAGTGAAGGAATAGAATACTAAATAATTGTATTTTGCAGCTACGCCTTAGAACTTACTTCTTCATTCTCTTCAGTGATGGGGAATAAATAAGGTAGCTGAGGAAGTATGAAGGGAAAGGTCATATTTTTAATCCAGGGTTTAGCAACCCCTATGGCCTGGATACGTACTTAGGTAGGAATTTTCGGAAACGAGAGGACGAGTGAAAGAATTCCCGGTATATAATATCGAATCCGATCGAGGAATATGCGCAATTTATTATTTGTTACAAATGGCCAAAATAGAGCCCAAAATTTCCTATTTTGAGGAAACTTACTTAATTTTTCCTCGCGGCTCCTGACGTAAACTCGATATATTTGAAATGTTGTTGAAAACCCTCCAAATAAATTTAGAAATTCGTAAGTTTATTGTCATTAATTTCATTTTTACCAAAAATCTCTTGATAAAAATGTATTTCAAGTTAGATTAATTTCTTATGCCTTTCTAGGCATCTCACTTTTCTGTCTAGGGTTGGTCGACACTGTGATATCATTGGGGGAGCATATGGTCATACGGTCGTTTAAGGTGGTTGTATATTCGATGAATATTCGACGCTGATGTTTTGTTGAAGTCTGTTTTATTTGTTATGCATAAACTTTCTGGAATTATCGCTTGTTGAATACATTTTACTGTTTATTCCCGAAAACTTGAGTACCCACGTATAAGCTCATAAGACAAATTTAAGGTAAATGTAGTGGTTTATGGACGGACTACCTGTCGTATTGTAGTTTCACAACAATATTTCGATTGGACGATATGTAGTAAATACGTCTACCCATGCTAAGTTTCTAAGAGTGTCACCGATTCGTCTAATAGATAGTTGTGATAGATGGGTGTATAAAATTCTGCTAAATTATCTTGGTTGCAATGGCTGCAAGAGTGAATTGACAAAAGCTTATCAGTGAGGACTTTTTCAATTAAACCACATTGCTTTTCCGCATACAATTTTTATTCTCACAACCCAGGTTTCGTTATAGTATAACATCATCGGGTAAAAATGCAAGTCAAGCGCAGTATATATACATATCTCTGGGCGGAGGGGAAGAGGAGGGAGGAAAGAAAGGATTGGTTGAGCTAGGAAGAGGGGTGGCTGAAAGTCTATGGTTTGAGGCGGAGAAAGAGGATTGGTAATATTGGCAAATTAGCAATAATTAGGTAATTAGATTAGATAAAAAACCAATTAGATAATTAGGAGGCTAGAAGGAGAGTGTCAATACATCGCCCAGAGATATGTACATATAGTATACTGTGCTTGACTTGCATTTTTACCTGATGATGTTATACCATAACGAAACCTGGGTCGTGAGAATAAAAATTTTGTGTGGAAAAGCAAAGTGTTTTAATTGAAAAACGTCAATATGAAGATTTTCCACCAAGTTACGCCAGAAACTGTTTCATTTATCAGTGAGGAATTAAGGTGAACTCAATAAAAATGACCAAAGCTCATTTCTCAGCCACCAATTAACGAAGAGGGGAAATTTTCACGAGCATTGGCACGAATAAGGTTTATTCCACTTTTTTGTAGGAACGACTATAAAAGTTATTTCCATTTTCACCCTCGATAACCATCCATCAATGACCATCAATGGTCAACCATCATCAACCATCGAAACCATCAACGTACTTTCGAGCTGAAGATGTTAATAATTTACTGTAAAAAATTAATTATTTTCTTTTTCAGCTGAAAGTAATAATTATACCGCATTAACCATCTTAATCGGTGGCTGTGTTTACTTCAGGTTTCTCGAGTCTGCATCCGTCTCACAGCGTTCAACTCAATCGGCATAAATAATTTCCTGGCGACTCAGCGTACATGACCTGGAAGCACGGGAATTAATTCCCGATGATCTTTGGGTGGATGAGTATGACACCTGCAATATATCAACCCAGCTCACTCACTCACACTCTCTCTCACTCTCTGGCAGGCAGGCTTAAAATATTTCTTGAGTAAATAAGATGTGCACCCCAGAAGTCGCACGTATTTTATAATATTACACCTAGGCGAATGTTGTGATTTCTATCAAAACGTGAAACTGGTGGCACGAACCCGTATAATGTCCGTTTATCTTGATTCACTTGCGAAATTTCGCTAACGAGCAGACCTAAACGAATAAGTGAATGTTATCAATTATTAAAATTTCGAAGTATAACCAAGGTTTTTACGGGTTTAATTTCAAACATTGTGGAAACTTGTTTCATTTTTCCTTAAGTGACCTGACGTAAATACAATACATTTGGAATCCTGTTAAAATATTTCCCAAGTACTTCGAATTTAGAAATTCGTAAGTTTAATACCATAAATTTCATTTTTATGAAAAAGCGCTTGATAAAAATGTTTATCAAATTACATTATATTTCTTATGCCTTTCTTGACATCCCACTTTTCTGTCTCCGGTTGGTCTTGGGGAGCATATGATCTTATAGACGCTTAAGGCAGCTGTATATTTGGTGAATAGTAACGCTAATCCT
This sequence comes from Hetaerina titia, assembly GCA_037158775.1. Lineage (NCBI taxonomy): Eukaryota > Metazoa > Arthropoda > Insecta > Odonata > Calopterygidae > Hetaerina > Hetaerina titia. The sequence goes on along the minus strand of CM073779.1, from coordinate 49,499,856 downwards.
AGTGACATTTTTCATACTTGTTTTAGTTTATTGTACAAGTATATAAACTTTCTGAGAGTTAATGTCCTGATTTATAAACTTTTTCCACGGATACTCGTTCTAACTCGACAGTAAATTAGTGAGTCTACTGGCTGTGGAAGATGTTGGGTCGACCACTACATTTAGGGATTAGCCAGTAGGTTTACAGTGAGAAAATCGGTCACACTCATCGAATAGGCATTCGTGGTCAGAAAGTGGCAGGATCTCCTCTGCATTGGGATCTCGTCTTTCGTAAGAGGACCTCAGAATTCTAAGAAATCACGTGACGGGGAAGTGATGGCGCGAGTGGCTGCCGCCGACCGATAACCACCAATAACCCTGAGGAGATGGTAGCAGCCCTCCACTGCATGAGAGAAGGTGAAGATCTCCAGTCGAAACAGCAACACCTACTACAGCCGTCGAAAAAAGTAATTGATCAGTCAGACCATTGTGTGGTAATTCACAAAAGGAAAACTGAATAACATTTGGAAACAGAATTAGTTGGCCAGAATGAAAAAGTAGATATATTACGAGGCGTGTTCATAAAGTAAGGCCCGTTTGGTCACAGGAAAAAAAATATATTCATATGAAACACATTTTATTGGCACTTTTAGTTAGCTACAAACCTACTTCACTTATCTACATAACCGCCGTTCACTTCTAAGCATTTTTCGTACCGCTGCACCAGCTTCTTTAACCCCTCTGCATAGAAACTCGCCGCCTGAGGGTTGAACCAATCGACAACGCCATTCTTGAGTTCCTCTTCGGTTTCGAAACGTTGTCCACCGAACCACTGTTTCAAGTGCAAGAAGATGAAGTAGTCGCTGGGTGTAAGGTCAGGACTGTACGGTGGGTGGTTTAAAGAGTTCCCAACGACCCAAAAACTCTCGTCCACTGGACATTCTTTGCTCTTTGTGGTGGTCGGTGAGCATTTTCGGTACCCACCTTGCACGCAATGTGTGGTATCCGAGGTTTTCCGTAACAATATTGTAGACAGTAGTGCGTCCAAGTTGAGGAAATTGTTCAGCCAGGCCATTAATTGTCAATCGACGATCACATCGCAGTTTTTGTTCCACTTGCGAAACAATTTCATCGGTCAGAATACTGGGCCTACCACTTCGCTCTTCGTCATGGACATTTGTTCGTCCATTTTTAAAATCACAGCACCATTGTCTAACCTTTCCTTCACTCATAACTGTAGGTTTATAAACTAGGCATAATTCCCGATGAATTTCAGCAGCCGACAATACTTTTGCATACAAGAATCGTATGACAGAACGCACTTCACAGCTGGCGGGATCAACGATTGTCGCGGACATTGTTGTTTGCATGCACGGACAAGCAAACGACTTCTGAAACAAAACAAATGCTGCTATAGCTTTTCAATGAATCAGTAGATGGCGCTGCAGGAGCAAAACTGTGTTCTGAAACGCCAATATTTAAATATAAGCAAACGGTACTTACTTTAAGAATACGCATCGTACATAAATCTTGCACCAAACTGGGACCTTTTTGTTACGAAAAAATTTTTAACCACCGTCAAGAAAATAAGCATGGAGTGTGTCAGCAAATAGTGAGCGGGCCTAAATAGATTTTAATCTCTTGAAGCAGTTTGAGTTTCAAAATCCAATTCAAGTCTGTAATAGCTGCCTATATGCAGATGTCAGTTTTGATGAACTACAAAAAAAATAAGCAGAATCAATGATCATTGGCAGATGGAACAACTCGGAAAATTGTAGAGAGACTAATCTTGAAATGGATGTTAACCGAAGTTTCCGAAGATGAATATATTAAAAGATCCGTTGGAGAATCACGGTACGTAGCAAATAAAATATGGAGTAATTTTAAGCTGCAGAAGAGAAGTCTGAAGAAGAAAACTATGAAATAGAAAGTCAGAGATCACTGAAAAGAAAAGAAGAAATAAAAATATTCTCTAACCGGAATTAGTGGCGGAGATGTAAAATAATTAGGAATATCATAATTAATAGTGTGCCTATTTTAGACAATCCAGGGAAAAATGGATGAATATCTTATGCAAATAAATACAAGGAAACGGACCACATGGAAAAATTGAAGCAACCTATAAGAAGTTACAATTGAAGAGCGTCCTACACAAGAAAATACGATTCACGATGTCAGGGACGTAATTCTCATAGGAAAAAACATAATCGATGTGATTATAGAAATGTCTGGAGAATCGTTACAGTGGGAAGGAATTGAATCACAGTGCTGAAGGACAAATGATGAAAAACGCTACCAATGATGAGATCTGAATTTGGCGCTGAAGCGATGGATTTATTTTTTGAGAAGTATAGCATGCAAATTGCAACGGAGATCTAGTATTTCAATCAAGTCCCAATCACGCGTGGACACAGAAGGCTTCGGGCTGTTACATTCAGAGTTTATTGCTTCTTTCACTGTAGTCTATGCATAATGGAAATAAAACCTTAAAAATCAAATCTAATCAACGATGATGACTTCGACCTGAAGATGCCTCTAAGACTCGGGGCGAAATTGTTGTGTAGCAAGCCATCCTACGCGACGGAAATATTCGGAAACGGCATGGAATATCCATCAAACGGACGTCCAGGAAGCCTTAAGATTACTATTCTCAAATTCAAGTGGACGTTTATGTTTGGGGTCGGGATGGTGCGGTGTCTAATATACGGACTTCCCTCATAGAGGGCCCGGATTCGAATGTTGGATGTGGTAGGATTTTTCAGCGGTATCCCGATTCTTACTTGAGGTGCTTTGTGGAGAGCACTTTAAGGGAATACGCCGTCCGTCGGATGGGGAGTAAAGCTGTGGACCCCTTGGCGCGTTTCTTTAACAGTAGTCAAACGTGGACGCCGGATTTCTCTCCACCCTTCCTACTTTTCCACCAATCCCTAATGTGATAATGACGTCGGTATTCGGTCGCCTCCCCTAAATGTACTACTAATACGTTTCTAATTCAAATGGATGTACATGTGCACAGTGTTTTGAACTGGGAATATGCGGAGAAATGTCACTGGTCACGCATATAGATTTTGGGAGTTTAACTCCTAATGAGCTGAACGATACTGAAGATAATTACAGAGCTCTCAAATTTCGAGAAGTAGGTAGGGAGCTAATTTTTTCAAAGAACCTTAAAACCTCCAGAAGATACGCTTCTTAGGATAGCGCGTGGATCCAGAAAGCGTTAATGGAATTCATTAGGAAACTTATGCAGTACGCGATGTATAAAACGTTGTACAACTTAGACATTTTCTCGCTATTGGAAGGCTGGATAGCCGACTTTGCCAAAGAATGAATTGAGGAATTGTATTTCACCGTTAGGTATAGAGATGCCATTTTTAAAAGAGCTAGAGGAATGTGTCCTCAGTTTTATGTCTCTGCGATGCCGTGGGAGTTGAACTGGCAGTGCCATTTCAATGGAATTAAACAGGCGGATAAAGGATGGATGATTCACATAACTAAGGATGCAGCAAAAAAACTGCTCTGTGAAAATTATTCAAATAGTTTCAGACAACAATGCATAAGGATTGACTTTAAATCGAGAAGCACACTAAACCCGAAGGTTGGTTTTCATCCGCAAGGATAAATCTCATTCCGAGCTACGTTTGCTACTACTACAACTACCTTTATGGTATAGTGTGAGAAATTTGTACATTAAGTTTTTGGGAACCAATCCCTTTTCCCTTTGCCACCAACAGATCCCGAATTTTCATCGTCCGGAAAACCGCATGGCTTCGAATTGATGTGACTTTGGTCAAAGACATCATCACTGGTACCCTCAGGTAGTAGCCCAATACTCCATAAGAAACCACGTCACATTTCGCGAGGATTACCCATAAAAAGGCAAATACGAACTTCCCACTTCTCCCATTGCTTGAATCTCCGAAGCGACGATGATGCTCGGCATCTGAAAGAGTGCTTGGCAACGGCGACAGAAATATGTGCGGTCATTAAGTCGCCCTCTGAGCGAGCTGATGCCCTTAAGATTAGGCTGACAAAGGAAAGGAAGCGACACTCGAGGTTGCCGAGATATTTTAAGACTGGGTGGGTCAAAAGGCAAGACTTCATCACCATGATTTTCCGCCATTCATTTCGGCGCATTTTTTTCTTCTTGTGACGATTGTCAAGAGATGGAGAATGCAGGTGATGTAATAGGAAATCTTCAATTCCTGTCTGTCGGTTCATCTCTGAAATGTTCAAATTTGTAAAAAACATTATGTTTAATTATTTGTAAAAAAAAATCGCTATAAAAAGATTTCTTGCCGCAATGTGCCCCTTGTTTAAGCATCAGCAAAAGGATCTCTAATCAGATCAAATCGGATCAACAGATTCAGACTTAAGGTCGTGGAAGTTCTTCATAATGAATATAAGGAGTGCTTGCACTTTTCCACAGATTTATTAAAGCGTACGACGCGTTTCAACTCACTGAGTCATCATCAGGTACAAGACTCTTGTACCTGATGATAACTTGAAACGCGTCGTACGCTTTAATAAATCTGTGGAAAAGTGCAAAATCTCCTTATATTCATTATTCATTAAGATCAAATCAAAATCAGAAGGACATCTCAAATTTTTCTCAGGGGTTGAGCGAGTGGGAATGATTGTACAAGTGAATCAAGTAGCATCAGGAACAATGAATTAGAAAAATAAATTATCAAGTATGTGCAAAGACCCTCAAAGCGTTTTTTTTTACTGGAGTATGTTCCAGACGTACAGTGAAGAAGCACATAAATATCTCCTGCAGACAACTGCGGCCACCCTCAACATTAAAGTTGCTGCGTCATTTTTGTCCCCCCATTTTTGGAAGACATTGTCCCCTTTTGTGAAGAAAAGAATAAATAATAAAAACGATGTTATCCAATAGGTTCAATGCTGTAAAGAGAGAGTTAAAACAACCATTCCTTCCCCCAAATTCTACAGAACCAAAATGTTTATCATAAATTAATCGATTCTGTACCCTTAGTAGGATATACGGATGGAGAAAATCTGCGTGTCGCCCCAAAATCGTTCTCTCATCAAAATGTAAGCCTTGAAATTTTGTGACAAAGAATCATTTCAAAACGTGAGAAATTTGATAAAGTCACCATCATATATACCTGAGACAGTTGGAGGGAAGTTTCTCTTCTCTTTGGTTGGTTTACGCGCCATTTTCTATCCATTTTCTTTCCCTCCTGTATTCTTTCATCTTTTCCCTCTGTCTCTCTCTTTTTTTCCGCGGACGTCTATGGGTCTGGTGAAGTCTTCGTGGGTTTTCCACCGGGTCAGGGTGTCAGCGGCCGACGTTTCAATGGCTAACTCCGCCATCGTCCTCAGGGCATTGAATCATCAGGCATCAATGCCCTGAGGACGATGGCGGAGTTAGCCATTGAAACGTCGGCCGCTGACACCCTGACCCGGTGGAAAACTCGCGAAGACTTCACCAGAATCGTACGCCGGGAAAACACTAAATCTGGCTATGGGTCTGTTCTGTTTTTTTCTTTCTCTTATACCTAGGTATTCCTCCAATTTGAACACTTGTTCTCTAAAAGTCTTTCTTTCTGACACCTCTTCTATTTCTACAAATGTTGTCTAAAAAGTATCGCTGACAATATTTTCCTGATGTGTGCGTGAAGTGCCGAATTCAGACCGTCGGTTAAGTTTGCGCATTATCGCAGGTCGTATTGGCACTGATAAGATGGCAGGCGACACCATCGTTTTTGAAAACTTCGCGGTGCAAAAGATCCGAGTTAAACTCGTCCCGTAGGTCTTGACGGACGACCAAGAGCAGAGTCAAGTGTCTGCTTGCGAAAACCTTTTGCAACAGCATCACGACGATTCCCCAACCTCCTTACAGTTCCGACTTGGCACCAGCAGGCTATTTCCGATTCACAAAAGAGAAACCCTCCCTCAAAGGACACCACCGTGGGAGCCTCAGTGCCGTCAACGAATTTTGCACGCATGCCCTTAAGGACCTTCCGGAATCCCTACCAGGGATTCTTGGAGTCGTCGAAAAGCCGTTGGAAAAAGTGTGCCGACGCTCAAGGGATGTACTTTGAATAATTTTGAGGCATTATAGCAATCTATATCTGGAATAAATCTATTTTTCCAAAAGATTTCCTGATAATTTTTATACAATATATATATATATATATAATATATTTATTTATTTATAGGTCTTCATTTCCTTCTTTGGTCCAACATTATGTTATCTCCTCCATTCAAAGTTTTTTTAAAATCCGTTTTGTTAAGCTACGTATAGTTATTCATTCTTCGGAAAAGGCCAAAATTTCAACCTACTTATGTTATTGTGCTGCTTGTACTCTCTATATTTTGATATATTTAATCATTATTTTATATATGCCATTATCATTAGTTTTTTGTGAGGTCTAGCATTTACCCAATGATTCATCTTTCTAGTGTTATCAGCTTGTCAAAATTAAATTCCCAAGTTAAGGATTTACATGCTTGTAGGCATTCTGGGACGGTATTTTTTAAAAGTGTCTTCTACCGTATTACATGGGAATGATGTCCTATTTCCATATTTATAGATGTGCACTTTCGGCTGTAAATATCCTTAGTTATGACATATGCTCTTTCTATTTTACAAATCATTTCCTTTATAGCATAGTATTTAGAAAATATCTCACTCTAAGGATTGGCTAGGAATGGGTAACTGATTGCACCATGACCATTCAAATTCATCTGCGGTTGGAAATAAATTTATTACAAATCAATTTTCAGAATGCAGAAGATGCCATTATCACCTAATTGCCACCAAAAGCAAATATTTTAGTATATTTATTCTCAAAGCTAATTATTCTTAAATTAAAAGGTCAAGAGAGAATTTATTTTCGTCGAATATCCTATAGATTGTGACAAAAATAGATGTTATAGTCTATAAAAACTCAAAGCTAATTATTTTAATTAAACTTAGGCCACAAGAGAATTTATTTTTTATGAATACCCTATGGTTTGTGACAGTTACTGGAAATAAGCGGAGAGAGAAAATATGAGGAAAATATGTTTTATGTTTAACCGTATCTTCGTATTCCGCGTAACAACGTTCAAATATTCAAAGATCATTGCTAAGTAATAAAAGAAGATCCATCCATGTTTGGTATCGGAAGACGGACAAATGAACATTCAATAATTTTCATAATTATTTAAATAAATAATTCCTTAAAAAATGACCATTTGGTTAAATTATCAATAACTTTGACTGTCATTGATTGATAGAATTTTTACTCAAAGCTTATTCATTTGGAATCCAGAAGTTTTTAAATCAATCACGATTTTTACTTGCGAAAAAAATAAGATTTCTATTATAACAATAATAATTAGCATACAAACTGGTCATAATAATTCGGTGGTAGTTAGAAAAAAATATCCAACGGCAAAATTCAATCAAACTCCGAAAAATTGATATTAGCAGCTGCAGTCACATTTAATCTTGAAGTTGTATGAGTAATTATTTGAACTGAAATTTTTAGCATTAAAAAAACGGAAATAAGATTCTTCATCTTCAAAGAGCCCTTATATATAGTTTTGTGAGATCCTAAAAGTGTCTTAATAGGACGTTAAGTTGAGAAAATTGGGAAATCGAAGTTTTTACGACAGTCTTTTATTCCAATTGTTCATACTATATGTAGAGCATTAGTCCAAGCCTCCACTCGTTTGCTTACCTGTAAGTAAATTAATATTACTGAGCCGTTTCCACGGCTTCTCCCCCTAACCGATTCCCTCGGTTGAGGAGGCCAATTGAAGAGGGCCCCAATCGACAAATCAAAAAGGCCCCCGGGTATATATATCGGGGAAAAACCCGAAGAGCGGGCTGTTGCGAGAGGGAAGCCGACGGACTCCACGCCTCCGTCTCCAGTCGCCGCCGGTAGCACGGTATCTCCCCCCCCTCCTTTACCTTACCTTCTCCCGGACCATTCCAGCGCCCTCATTACAATGAAATAATATCTCTACTGATTAGAATTGCTCATTAGAGTTCTTATGGTTATGCAATATAAATCAATATACAACTAAGTGTCTATGTTTTTGCTACGTCCTATTACCGAAAGTGCATTTTTTCAAAGGGAAAACCATGCATTTGAATACACTTTCCATTACTTTACTGCCTGCCTTCCGAGCAATGGATTCTTTTCCTCTTTGGGGGAGGTGATTGAAACCGCCGGAAATTTTTAGGAAAGCGTTGAAAGGCTACACTGTTCGTCTAAACTCGGCATATGTTTTTCAAATAAATATTGAAAATATTTCTCAATGGTTGGGCCGTTGTAAAAATTTGTCTCGGGCACCTTCCACACTTGGCCAACCAATCCTCTTTCCTTGAAAATAACCCATATCACGCAGTATGATACTTTTTGGGCATTAATTTTCCCTCTCGACACGTTCTCTCTGCAGCAACTTTCATTTTCAAAATTAAGCAAATTTCCCCAAAAAAATTTCTCCCTCCTAATAACCCGCATTGGAAATATTCGCTTTATTAACCACGGGGACTACCAAAGAGTAAAACTAGGGGGGAAAGTGAAAATTAAACTAATGAATCTCTATTTCTTCTCTACTGACTCGCATTAGGAATTCGTGAACCTAAGTGGGCACCGAAGTGACCGTTCTCCGAGAAGTATGGTTGCGAGAATGTTGGAAATGAGGACCGGAAACTTTTGTGTACTAGACATTAAAATATACACTCTACACATTACCATTTCGTTACAAACAGTGTCAGAAAGTACTTGCATGTAAACTCAATTTCGAAACGCAGTGGAATCCAAAGGTTTTCTATGATGAAGTGGAAGGAGATTATCAATATTGCTACGAGAAAAATCTCTCTTTTCCCAAAAGCTCCCCCGACAGAAAATTTGCCCCTTTTGTTTTGAAATTATATGACCCATCACCACGAAGCTACGAATTTAGGAACGTAGCTCAAACGGTCAAAATGAAAGAAGAAAAAAACTTCATTGATCCCTCTTTGTGTTCCAATTTGTATAGGTATAGGCCGAGCGGGTTGCGTTCCGGCCATTCGCCTTCCCCACGCTTCCCTGCGTGGTCTCTGGTTGAGTACCCAACCATCTAAGGAACCCCCTCCCCGCCATCTAGGAAAATATTTTACTCTGTCTCTGCTAATGATAGTAAAATAATACCTGGCTTTCACCAGAGGAAAAACCACAGCCAAACCACCACTCGTTGTTTCATTTGAGAAGCTAGTACAGAGTTCAACTTGTTGTGAACCCCACGGCGTGGCGGATCAAAATCGTCTATTCCAAGTGTAAGAATTCTCTGGTGTTTTCACAGGTAAGTCTGGTGTCAAAAAATAGCACATGGGATTGGACTGGGTAACCCCAGTCTAAGAGTACCAGCCAGGCGATGATGATAATAAATTACGATATAAATTCTCAGTCAAAATTATCCGGTCAGATATTTCCAGGCCTTACGATACCCTGTGTATGACCCCCGGAAAAATTCTCATTACTAAGTGCCGCGGGTTCAATGCGAAAAAATGCCGATAATCTAATTTTTTTCCATTTGATAACCGTGAATGGAAATTACAGAATTGTTTCTCAAACGAACGATAGATGACGGGCAGAAGCGTTCAGGGATTGTACACATTCACATGCGTTTCCTGCCAATGACATGAGAGCCTCATGCACAGAAGTGGACGATACTTCTTCCGAAAAGTTTTCCATTTGATTAGTACGAGGGTCATCCGGAAAGTAGTACCCGTTCGTGAAATAAAGACACAAAAGTAAATATTAACAAACATAAAAAATTTTATTTGAAAGAGGATACTTTAAACTACTTCTCAACATAATCTCCAAGCAAATTAAGGCATTTGTCATAACGTGTGACAAGTTTCTGTATTCCTGCTGCATAGTCCTTCGCCGCCAGCTCATTGAGATACAGGGTCACTCCTTCTTTAAGTTCTTCATCGCTGTCAAATCTTTTTCCTGCCAAAAAGTCTTTAAGCTTTGTAAAGATATGAAAATCTGAAGGGGCCAAGTCCGGGCTATACGGTGGATGGTCGAAAGTTTCCCATTTGAATTGCTGCAAAAGTTTTTGTGTTATCCCAGCTGCATGAGGCCTGGCATTGTCATGAACGAGAATGACACCAGTAGACAATAGACCTCGCCGCCGATTTTGTATTGCCCGCCGTAATTTCTTTAATGTTTCACAATACGCATTGGCATTAATAGTGTCTCCACGGGCCATAAAATCAATAAGCAATACACCTCGTCGATCCCAGAAAATGGTTGCCATGAGTTTCCTGGTGGACAGAACTGTCTTGAATTTTTTTGGTTTGTTTGGTGAATGAGCATGATGCCACTCCATTGACTGTCGTTTACTCTCAGGTGATGCATAACAAACCGATGTTTCGTCACCAGTAATTATGCGAGTCAAGAAAGAGTCTCCTTCATCAGAATAACGTCCCAAAAACGTCAGTGCTGCAGCCATACGCTTGGTTTTGTGCTCATCTGTAAGCATGCGAGGGACCCATCTTGCACAAATTTTTGCATAATGCAGATGGTGTTTAACAATTTCATGAACAATTGTTCGAGAAACATTGGGAAAATGCTCACAGATGTCATCAATTGTGACGCGCCGATCGTTCCTCACGAATTCGTCAACTGAGCTCACCAGTTGGTCTGTAATGACAGACGGTCTCCCCGAACGCTCATCGTCGTGTGTGTTCCCCCTCCCCATGTTGAAGTTGCGACACCACCGCCGAACAGACGACTCGTCCATTACATTGTCTCCATACACCTCCTTTAATTGGCGATGAATATCACATGGGCGAACGTTTCTTGCATTGAGGAATTTAATCACTGCCCTCACTTCACAACTGGCGGCGTTCTCAATTTTTTTAAACATTGTAAACAATCACAGAAACAACACAGGCAATGCTAGCGTCACGCAACTTGGCTCAGAGAAGGCAGACAAGCCACTGAAGCTATCTGACCTCGTCCAGCGGCTACTCGCGTCGTCAGCACTTCATGCGGCACGAACGGGTACTACTTTCCGGATGACCCTCGTACATGAAACGGTTTTCCATTTTCTGTATAGCCGTCATTTCGTCTTAATTAATGAAATGAGAAACAAAATCGCTTTATGACTTCAAATTTGAGCATTGATGCGGCTAAAATGTTGACAGTTTTCAATATGTCAACCATCTCTCGGCTATCCCGGGAAAGTTTGTTAACAATTCGTTAAAAAGTAACTTTTATAAATCCACCATTTGGTGAGATCGCGTGAGTGAGAAAAAGAATTACAAGATTGGAATGCCCAGATAAATGGCCGGGCTTACTTTGATGTAAAGCTCCACACTTCCACAAAAATATGCTAATTATTTTCAACCAACACATGATTGCTGTATGCAAGCACTATGAGTTTAATTCACGGAAGTGGATTAAAACTCATGAGGAAGGAAATGAAGGACTTTTCCATGTTGTAAGAAATTCCAAATGAGCCCACAACTTATTGTCTCAAAGCCAAAAACTCCGATTACCATAATGCATCAAAATACATATAAGTATTAAATGCCTATCATCATCTCATCCATCTCCCTTCCCACTAGCTGAAAGCATCTGTTTTTTCCTCGTAAAATTAAGTTTTCATTCAATTTCATTTTTAATTAATCGATAGATTTTCGTGCAGTCGTTAATCAATTAGTTCATGTTTCCTATCTTACTATTACAAAATCTCAGATTACTCACAGAATCACGAATAGCTGCATAGAAGTTCGCCTTACGGCGTCTGATAGGAAGGTGAGAGCCCTATTTTAAGGAAATGAAAGTAATATTTTACCCAGTGAATTATGTTGATGGTACGATCCTGATGATTTTTCAGGACTCGATTCTCATCTCTTCCCGCATTTCCGTTTCCTTTTACTTAGTCCCGTTTGGAAACTGCTCGCGCTCATTTACTCGTGTAACTAATAATGTAATGCGCATGACTTTGTTGATAAGCATTTAATTGGAATTAATAATTAACGCACGATTGAATAATGAAATTCCAGCCACGAATTTCTTTTATTATTTCATGCTTTCCTGGTAAAAATGGCTGCGTACTCATCACGCCAAAGGTGTGGCTGAGAAACATTCTGTTGAGTTCGAAGGCCAGCGGGAAACCCACTACAAGGTCAGCGCAACTCCCACGCGGAGATCGAGCGGAGGGTGAGGCGAAGGGGGAAACGGAGGTACCTTGCGCGAGTGGGCGGATGAGGAAATGTATCTTGGACCAGGAGACGGACGCAGATGAAACCGAGGCACATGGATTACCGGTGAACTTTTCGGAAAATCACTAAGGAAGAATAGATTTCGTCGCATGATAATCGGAAATCCTTGAATAGGAAACTCATAACTAATGAGAAATACCTACGTACATCGGTAACAGATTGGCGCGTTGGATAGCATGGCGGTTAGTAGTGCTCACGCCTCGAATACATTGGTTGATTATACGGATATTACTTATGCATATTTACGGATCCACGGACATTATTTACCTTTTAACGGAGACAGTGGTCTAGCCAAAGCGTTGAAGTTGGGGGGAGAGTTGAACTAAGTTGATGTTATGCGACCCTCAAAGCACGAGAATCCTGTCTTCTCTACTGGAATTCTAACCCGCAAAAAAAATCTTTCCTGACACCGCATTGTCATTCATCTAATGAATGATACTTTTTTTTACGCGGTGATTCCATAGACTTTCATTAAACTACGGTCACTCAAAGAAGTTGACCGTAGTTTAAAATGAAAAAACACCAAATATCTGAAGAGTCAACTATACATGTCTGTGCGGAAAGTAAACTAGTCAATAGTCTGACAAGGCCAAGACATCTACCCTCCTCCCAAAACGAAAGCCAATCGTTCTCACCGATATATGTGGCGTCTGATTGAGGAAGTTGGTTAGGGAAACTGCTCCCCAAATCCTCCCAATACCTGTGCTACTGAATGCAAATATTAACTGTATCTATTTGTAAGACAATGGTAATTGCCTTATGACTATCTTCACGGCAAATCCTTCCTATTTTGCAATTATGAATCATTAAACGGAAAGAATAACTATTTGATTCATCTCATACTCAGTGTTTAATGGCTATCGGGCAGACCCAGGAAATTGCGTTATTTTAAATTCCCGAATCTAGAGTAAATTACTGCATTTCTATAGGAACAATAACATTTTTGTTAAACCTTTAGCATTGAAAATAGGCTTACAATGAATTATATATTGTGTACATTGGCAAAATTAACGAAACTTCAAATAGTTTTGATTTTTCACAAGCGTCGGAAAATAAAGAAACTTCAACATTAATGACTTGTCACTGCGGACTGAAATCCTTGAAGAAAAATTTCGCTCCAATTTGTCGCGTTTCCTGCTTTCATAGCCACTTAACGACTATTCTGTTTATCCGATTCTTCCAGAGAGATAAATATATGAGCTGTGATCATTGCAAACACTATGAATGAAGAAAGGCGAGGCGAGGTCAATACTATGGGTACTAGTCGCAGGCACAGATACCAAAGGCAAGACTCCTTGGTATTTCTCTGTACCGGTGCTGATACCTTTACATGGAAAATAAAACTGTGGACAGTGGCTTTACGGTTCCTTTTCATTTAGTACCTAGTCGCGATTAATTTTTTCTCATTATCCACTTATGCAAAACGCTGGTGAGCCCTTTCTGGGCGGTGTTATAGACTTCGCTTATCCTTTGATCACTTTCAACCTGGGATGTTTAATTCCGTCCACCCCAGGCTCCATTAACGCCCGAAATTAGCACGCGCTCTCTAAGCAATCGGACGCTAGGCGTCTGTGTATCAACAGCACATCGCATGACGCGCTCCAATTACCCGGACGGTGGCAGGCGAAAGGTGACCCCGAGCAGATGGCGAGACCTGACGAGCGTGTGCCTCGCCGCCCACAGCTTGCCCCCCTCTGGACTAATCGGCAAAATATTTAGCGATGGGAGTTGAAGTCAGAATTTTATTTGTTGCGTCAACGCTTGCGGAAGATATGCATCGTGAGGGTGAAATCGGATAGTTGAAAATTGAGTGGGTAGGCAGTCGCCTATTTTATTTGCGTAGGCAACTGGTACGCACGCATATTGCGTGAACTCGTCTACGCCTGCGTGGACTGGTTGATAAACGAGGCGTCCCTGTTGGAGGCTAGTCAGTGAGTCGAACTGAAGTTCGTTGAGTTTAATATATTTAGAAAATTGAATAATGTGTCTACGCACGTTAAAATCTAATGCAGATTAACCTTAAGGCCGCAGTCTTTGTGGCTACAATGTGGTAAAGGAGAAATTTCCGAAGATATTAATTAAATTAGAATTAAAATTAAATGGGTAAACTTTATCGGCAATTTAACCCCCACCGCAGAAGTTTTATGTTAATTTGCAGTGCAGTTTTTGACAGCAAAACCCGTATAAAATAAATCGTGTCTTAGGTATATTCCCATCACCGCGGACAATTCTATGGAAATGTATGATTTGCTGATTTTCCCTTCTAATTTAGTCAAATATATTTTCCAGGAAAATATGTATGTGTGTGTGTGATATATATATATATATATATATATTCATAAACTTCAAGCGGAATCGGCTGTTTTATTGGAGGAAAATAAAATGTAGGAATCATTGGCGTTCATAATTTTATCCCACAAATTAAACATTATGAACTAAATATTTTTGCAGTGTATTATTTAGTTTACATATATATAAAAATTATTACTTATTATATAAAAATATACATACAAATATTACATATAAAATAAATAATACACCACACTGCAGAAATATTTAGCTCATAATCCTACATTTGTGGGATAAAATTTTGAACGCAATGATTAACACGCTTTATTTTCCTCCCATAAAAAATTAGATTCTGCTCGAAGTGCATTCTTTAAAAAAACGTCATAATTTTATTTACAAAGAAACGCAATACTTAATTGAGGTACATAGGAGATACCATTGTTCTTTATCTGAGAGAGAGTCAATTTCATGGCTGATACTCTTCATTGAAACATTAGAAGCTACTGTCCGAACATATTTTGGTATGTAATTAGGTATAATCATTTTAGAACCGAGTTCCAATGACAACTTCTCCAAGACTCTTTCGGGAGATAGAACTAACTTCCAATAAGTTGAATCAATAAACTGCTGCTCATTGTATTTCAGGCAAAATTTTAAGTAGAAAAATACTAAAATGACAACATGCCTTTGGGATAAAATCAATTTTTTGTCCTCAGTATTAGGGTTTAATCTCAAATAAACTGATCAAATGAAAAACTAACAAAAGGAGTTATGTGAAGAGTCGTCGAAGGTCTCATCCAATCCTTGGAAAGAAGGAATCATCTTTTCGGGTGTACTTCGGGACACGATGAAGACAGTCTTCGAAGGAGCATGGAAAGGAAAGGACTTAAGAGAAAGACCTCGGATGAGATATATTGCATTAATGACATATGTCCGCGAGAAGAAACTAGCACAGTACGAGTTAAATCAATGGAGTCTACGAAGAGCCAATCCTAGTAAAGATGACCTGTGACAATGATGGAGTATAAATCATTTTTTTTGGGTAGGAATAATTTATTTCATACGGGGAGATTTTTCTTTCAGGTTAAGCAATGTCAAACCAGTAAGCTTTAGGCCCTCGTGGATTGAAATCATTGCTTTCGGACTCAAATGCTTTTGCTTAAAGATTAATGTTCGACCTGAACGTCTCTCTCTCTCTCTCTCTCTCTCTCTCTCTCTCTCTCTCTCTCTCTCTCTCTCTCTCTCTCTCTCTCTCTCTCTCGCGTTTACCAAATGATATGCTTTTGACAGCCGCATATTTCCGGGAATATGAATTTTTTAGTCCTTCCATGGGCATCCAGACTGATATCATGGAGAGGAAGGGGCATTGCCTCCTCCTCCCTCCCCCGCCCGGCCTCCGGCGAGAGGTTGAAAATCCTCTTGGCGGAACGAGCCGAGGCGCGGGTATGCGTGCGTAGGTGTAGCGCGCCCAACGGTCGGGATATTGAGTGGAAAGCGACTGGCACGAGGTTTGCTTCTACTCCCATCCGAGAGAAGTGGCTTTCCCCTTCAGGCCGGAGCGTGTTGATGTCCAAGCTATGATCGCAACACTTCGGCCTTGTAGCGCGCTTTTGAGCAATGAACAGCCCCGGAATTCGACAATATATTTATACTTGTTACTTTTATTTCTGCTCATTATGGTAGTTCACGCATTCACGTGCAGATTTTGGTAATATGATTGCATAATTCGTTCCCTTAATGCTAGGATATATGAATTCAAATTATTTTCGATCGAAAGGTCGCGAAATAGATTCTCGGCTCGAATGTGGGTGTTTTGCAGTCCAATACGGATTTATGGAGAATAGAGATATGACCTCGCCATGTTAAAAAATTCTAAACATTACGATATCAATCAAGAATACAACTCAATGTTTAACCCAAATGAAGACCATGTAATAACTTCACTTAATAATCAACGAGAAGGGACAATATTGATAGAATATAAGTAAATGCCGAAAAAAGGGCAGTTTCTCTACTCTCTATTCTGAAAAATGGGTATTAAATAAATCCCTGCAATGAATGTCTTTTAATTGCCACTTCGAAGTTGGCACTTTAAAAAGGCCAGTGGTCGGCCAAACTCAACGGAATCTTAGACGCTAGAAATCCGATCTGGCGGATTTTCTTTCAAGTGCCAAGACCCTTCATGAGACAAAAATGAAATAGAGGTTATTTTAGTGGAAAAAGGAGCTGGAACGTATTTCAAGTGTTCGCCGAGCCTACAGGAACTGCGCCAGGCGGCCACATTTCCGGGATTCGGATAAGAGTTGCTTCCTTGAAAAACGGCAAGAGAGGTTCGGGGAAGCAAACGGAAGATATGGGTTCATTTCCAGGAGCCTTCAGTTCTGTCCATCGAGTAAAATCCTAAGTCACCATTGGAACTCGGAACAAGCATTGAAATCACCAAAGACTGAGGACATAAAATTCCGAAACAATTTTTTACCATTAATAGTCCTGTGATGTACAAGTGGATAATAAAATAATTAGCTATAACCATTTTTTTCAAACTCTATGCCTAAAATATTATAACTTAACAGTTCATACATAAGATTGCCGCTACAAAACGTTTGAACTACTTTAGTATATTTACATCCGATGGAACTGTTCCCTGTATCAGCTCCGCCTCCGATTTGGTCTTTTGATTCCGCGGACCTATCATTTGGCACATCTTATCTTCCAATTAATCACCATCAAATGGTGAGTTACAGGAAGGTGGCCCACGCCAATTCTAAGCCACGACAGGTGGATCAGATCTTAACGTCATTAAGGAAATTCTACCGCTACTTTAAAATAATGTCCAATCCTAAGTCCAAAACCCGACCACCTTCCTTGGCTAGGAAGCTATCATGCACAGATCCTATGCCCCTCGCCTATTTCCACGGCTAGGGCCACCAGAACCCGGATAATTTAGGAGATAAAAAAATGCATGTGTTGTGGTGATAAACTTATTTAGGCTTCTACGAGTATTACTTTCAAATTATAGTGTGGTTGACTTTCCCATCGCATAGACGAGTGCATGATAAAAGTAAAGGTCACCAGTTTTAAGTTTTACTAATGGATTTGGAAGCTAAAATATATTTTAGTCTATTAAAATCCATATTTCTTACTTAAATAGATTTGTAGAGTAGTGAGTGATTCTAAATATTAGTTCAACCTAAGTTCACTCTTAATATAAAATACATGGACAAATCAGTGCTAAAATAAACAACATCATCATATTCTTAACTAGAATGAGCATGTGCTATGTATAAAAGCTACCCAACTTTAATTCATGAATTTGCACTACCAGGAATTACAGAGCAGATGATGAAAAAATCAATACCCAAGTGTTCGAATTTCTGTATATCAAATCTTTTTCCAGTAATGATGGATTTGAATACATAATAATTAAGTAACATTAAAAGATTCATTATTTTTGCATCAGTTGACCATGCCAAGCTGAGAACATGGCCACCTTGCAGCTGGTAAGACACAGGGAAACTGATATGTTACAGAGTAGCTGATAAGATACAGGGAATCCACAGAATCTTATGATCTAGTTAATTAATGGGGTTTACTCTAAGGCGAAAGATGAGTCAAAGCAACATGTTCAGTAGTCATGGAATTGATCTTGTAGATTGCCACTCATGTTATTTACCTTTCAAAAAACCATATTCATTGGTGAATAGAAACTTACCTTTGAGGGTAAAGGATATTTTCATTATATACACGAATTTCAAAGATCAAAAAAACATAAGATTGAGATTGATTTATGGCTCTTGGGACACCTCTGGTGTTCCATGTTCCCTCTGGGATCCTGACAAACCTTTGGGCCATTTCCCTGGGGCTAAACTACCGGCATTGACACTGCATCCATGCCTGAGGTACATCTCAAATTCGTGATCTTTGGGTTTGCAAGTAACCACATTACCCAACTGCCTAGGTTTATCTGTTAAAATACATATCTTCAGGCTTACATCATTTCCAAATACATTCAATACCATTTCAGCAGTTTGCAAATGTTGATCTAATATCTCAGGAGAGAATAATACTTACAAAATATGAACAATAGGTAGATTAGACCATCTTTCAGGAAGAAACACGCATTATTTTCTAAATATGATGAGTGTTTGGTACCAAGTTACTTTTTTTTCATTGATCACATTCTATAAGTTAGGGGCAGGCTACGTGACTCATGGGTGGATGCTTTCCATTCTATGCTTCAATATGCTTTCTAAATATCCCATAATAAATTACCTTAATACCGTATTACAGTATGAAAATATTCATTCATTACATTTGCATAGTGAAAATAGGTTGAGAAATCAACTCACCATAGTACTATGAGGAGTTCCTTATTTACTTAATGCTAACTTGTTGACTTTTTATGGTAACCAATCTTCTTAACGATGCCCCAAGCAGTCTTTACTTGATTTGCATGAATATGTTAATATTACTGAGATTGCTATTTTGTTGAGTTGAGAAAAATGTCTTTTACAGCTCTGACAAATACTTATGATTGATTAAATTGAAAATTTCCTTACCTAACATACTATTTTGTATTGGCATACTACTGCTTAATCTCTAGCATTATCTGACCATTTTCACTGCATTGTTCCTTACTGGCAGTTCAAAGGGGAAGCAAAATTAATAAACCCCAAGAAAAGGCTCAAGCTATAAAATTTATTATCAGCTTCATCTCCAGGATACAGATCCTCTTATCTAATTTAGAAGAAAAATGAGGAAATCCAATTTGGTGATGTGAACACCCTGAGCATTTACAACCATTATCCTATTAGTTGATGCTCTTGTAACATTCACTCCAGGGAATCACTGATACCTTTAGATCCACAGTTACGAGATCCACCTCATCTAATAAAAAACCATAAACACAGTAATCAACCCGAAGGTCGGTTTAGTAGGTGATGGTAGACCTCACCCATGTACCAAGCCCGACGGCGTGTGAATATTCACACATCAGGGTAGGGGGGCCAGTTCCTTTCCCTATGCCGGTTATGGTTTCCCAGGAAGATCTGGTACCCGAAAAATCAATTAGCTTGGGTGGAGCTGCAGGTGCCCAAAGTGCCTTGCCCGGGAATCGAACCCGGGACCCTCCGGTCAGTAGTCCAACGCTCTACCCACTAGACCACCGCGACCCGCCCTCATCTAATATGATTATGATATTAGAGGAAAAAAGCAATTGGATAAAATCCAAATAAGTTATGAACTAAATAGGGTTAGGAGTGAGTTTTAATGGAAAAAGGAAGGGAAAGGAAAATCATGCACATTCTTGAAGTAGATACACGGGCAACAAATTTTAAGTTCAGAAATGGGGGAATGGTAGGGGTGGATGCAAATGATTTATCCCTTACACAAGTTGTGATTTATTCACCAGAAAATGACCTATTCCTAAAAATTTTAATAATAGAAATGTAAAAATTGTTGATCCTTATTTCCCTCGGGCAATTTTGTTCATATCATTGTCTCAAAAGTGGTCTGAATATTGAGTTTTTTTTCCAAAGTGATTCAATTATCACACAATATTTGTCCATAAAGATACACATTAACAGCACATACCCCAACGATTAGGACGTAGGTTTCTCAAGAGAGCAAATCCTTCTTTTTTTCCACGCATGATATTAATCCAAATTTTTGGTACAGTTATCACACACATTCTGTGAATCATCTTTTGTTTACTGAAATATTTTCATTGATTAGCAAAAATATGTTGATGCAGATAATTATTTCATGTATTATGGGTTTATGTAAACGTATAATTTTAAATGAAATTTACTGGCGACTTCTTTAAGATCTATTTAACGCTTTCAATTACATCTGTAGGATAAAACAACAAACATTCGACAAGAAGTTACTTTCAAGGAGTGCTCATGCGATCGGGCGGACTTACTTAATACAAGTGAAAATTAATGAAAACTAATTAGGGTGATCTTAATTAATTGAATTTACAGTTAGTTAGCAAAGGAGTTCTCCTGCAAACGAACTTTTTTTATGCTTTCACAATTTTAGTTGAATGAAAGTACATATGCCATTCATATGCGAGCAGCATGCCACTAATGCAATTTAAACAACGTGGTATACACAATATTGTACGAGGCTAATACGGTTGTAATGTATATGTGTAAATTGTTTCCGGCATTACTATACCAGGCTGTGCACATGCAATATGACATACAGTACATTTAAGTAACTCTATAATTCTATCTTACTCTATTTTCCTAGATAAAAAGGCAATATTACTGTGTACTTCAAATCGCTTGGTACAATTCATCAAAATAAGTTGTACACACCGATATTTTCGCAAGACATACAGGGTCCAATATCGAGTAGTTTTCAGCGCACTGTAATGCGGAAAACGAAATAATACAAACCAATTATTACAACTGGCAAATAACTATGGGATCACAAACTACTCGTAACACTCCTTTTGCATTTCCATCTTCATTCATTCATCCTATTCCAATACTGGTCAAAATTCATGACGTAGCAAGTATGAAGTCATGCTCCAGCGAAGGTAGCCGAGCCTTAGAACTTCGGGGACAACGGAGTATGTGAATACCAACAAAGCCAACCTCAGTTACGCTGCGCGGGAGAAAATGAAACTCCAGAGAAGAAGGATAATAGCTGCTCTGAGAGTCAAAAATCGCCAAGTTCCTTCATTATTTTGACATTGATTAGTTGTTGAAAAAATGATCCCTTCATAGGTGTCAAGGTCGTTTGAACCAATATATCACACCTGTGAGTTTAGTCTGCCATCTAGCGAGAGATCACGGAAGGACTCAGTTGCTTACACCGTGCTGTGCAATGGTGTCCGTTTATTTTGCTTGATCGTATGAAGTGCGAGGATCAGTTACAATGTCTGACGAACCCTTTGAGGTTACCGTGTGCTCGGACGTAGATTCCTTATTACAGAGGACTCTAGAGGAAAAGGATAATTTAATTCGTCGGCAACTGAAGGAAATAAAAGATTTAAAACGTGAATTAGACTTAGTGTTCAACGAACGAGATATGCTTTTGTGCGAAGTAAGTAAGCTAAAGTTTGAACTGGAGATGGCTGGTTTAAAGAAGTTAAAGGATGAGAGGTAAGCTGTTTACATATTATTTTATTTTTATTGAATGTATCTTAATGTATTTACGCTTCGCCGCTTTCTCGATGAACTGTCAAACTTTTGTTTGTATTTGAAATTTGTCGTTACGTTAACGATTTGACAGCCCTGAAGGGAATGTCAGTTGATAGGCTTTGTATCGTAGCTGTGACTCCATTTGTTTACCTGGCTCGTTAACATCTTCAAACCAACAATTTCAGTGTATTGTGCATTTCATTATGCCAACGACGTCTGGGCGTCGATTTCTCGGATACTTCAATTGTTGTTTCGCGGGAAAGTGGATTGATTTGAATCTGGTGAGGGTGGGATAGTTGAAATCCGAACTCTTTGCTTCTTGCCGGCAAATATGCAATGAATTATTAAATAAATGAATGATCGGTAGAACACTTCCTTAAATAAAAAATATAAATAATATATATAGTGTACTTTTAATATGGTGAACATCAATAATTTGCTGTTTGAGGGGAACATGTCGATGCAAGTAGTTCAGAATTATTCGTATTTGGCGTCACACTTTCATTCATTTTATATTATATCTAATATTATTATGTAGCACCGATTGGAGAACGATTGGGTAGTTAGCCATCGAAATGTCGGCAACTGAGACTGGGTATAAAACCCGCGAAGAGGAACTACATGTATATCTTTGTGCAAAAGAACTAACTAAACTGCAAGCCTCCGCCGGAGCGTGTGGCGGTGGTTGTTAGGGCACTAGCCTTTGATTTATAAATATTCACTATTACATAGATATAAATATAATTGCACAAACATTCACACATGCACCCGCACACACAGTCATTTCTATCTGTATCATGCAATAATGGGCGCGTTCAAATAGTTGAAAAGGTTCCTTTTTTAATTTAGAAGTGTGCAGTGTTACGCCTAGTTTTATCATCAGGCGTCATGGGACGGGAGGAAGACTGCTTGAATCTGCCAGTGCTGTTATTAATCTCTTATTAAAATAAGTGCCTCCAGGTGCTTGGGAATTTTATCCAAATATACCAAAGTCATGGTGCATATAATAATGTTCTCTATGTCACTGGCAAACTCTGTTTTACTGGTCCAGTCTTGCTTGCTCTCTTCGTGACTATAGAGGCTCCCATGCTAATTGCCCCGGCAATTCCTTCCTTCATTCGTGTTGCTCGACAGGAAAACACCAGACCCTTCATTATTGTGCAAAAACTCTATAAATTAATCCTCCATACAAAATAATTAGGTCTGCGCTGAATCCTGCTACCTTGAAATATCCGATATATAGTGATGTGTATTCTCGAGCATAGAATGATTAACGGTATCAAAATTAAGTAGAATTACAGAATGTCACTCGTGTTACCTTAGAATTTGTGGTTCAGTGTAAAAGATTTCAAGGATTAAGGAGAACTCATTCGTAATTTTTATAACAGCAATATTTATTTCAACATCAAAGTAGGTTGTATTGTCTGGGTGGCTGTCGGTGCGATAAGGGCCAGTGGGGACAAAAGAAGGCACACTCCGAGCATCGATCGGCGGGAACGTTAACGAGAGGTAGGGGTGATGCTCGAAAACAGTCTGTCGCATTCAAGTTTTACACGGCATATTCGCCAAAGACATTTCCTCTACAACACGCCATCAAAATCATAGTGCCTTGGCAGATAAGAGTCGGCGGGAAGTTCTCTCCGAACATCGATCCGCGAAAACGTTTACGGAAATCGGGGCCGTCCAATGTCCAAACTAATCAAGGCCAATGCACATGAACTTTGATTGTACAGGCTAATACAGTGGATTTATTGTTTTTATATTCCGTTTAATTGTTGATGCGAATGGGGAAGTTTTCGAAATTTTGGCCTTGGTTTCTGTAAGCGTGTCCGCGATGCGATATTTGGAGAGTACTAGTGCACCCCGCCGGCCCTAATCGACTGAGTTGTATAGACTTAATTGGCGTAGGCCGAAAAATTGACATATTCTATCAGAAACTTGTATGAACGAGAGAGTTGGTGAGATATCGACCATGAATTCCATAAACGCCCCCGTGGACCAATGCTCGGAGAGCATTTGTGTTCCCATCTGGTCCCTATCTGCCTAGGTACAAGGAAATTCACGGTATACTGTAGTTATATGGAGTACTTTCTGTCATAATTTGTGTTAAACATGAAATCGTGAGTGGCACTTTTCGTTAGAACCGCCGTCGTTGCAAGTAAACGTTGCCTCATTCGATGTTTTGAAAGTACTTTGGTTCCTCATTGGCTCTTTTTGGCAAGGGTACAGGCATTTTTCCTAGCTAGGGCTAAGGGGAAGTTCCTTCATCATATTTTATGACAGCAATGTATTTATTTTCTGTGACTTTATTTCTTTAGTTACATTGTTTGGTGGGTCGAGGCAACTGCTAAAAACTTGTCAGTCAATCTTCTCTTATGAATAAATTAACTGGAAATTGACCACTTTTCTAAAATTGCCGTGTTTTTGTCTTTAATGTGTAGATAATATCGTATTTAATGATGTAGTTCGAGTTTATCTCGTTAAAATGTGAAATAATCCATTGGATAAATTAATGATGTTTATATATTACCAAAATTAATTTCCCGATACCTGTGTAATATCTTTCTGGGAACAAATTCTGAACAATTAAAATGTCAATTATGTATTATAATTTCAATTATGGTATATTTTTTATGTTTTAACGTGGCTGTAATAAGTAAATTATGTGTAAGAAATTATAAATGTTTATCTGTGGAACTCTCTTGAATGTGATGGGAAGTTTTTTCCGGTGGAAATGTAGCCATTGTCAAAGTTTTCTTGTGCCATTCGTAATTGAAGCAGTAACATTTCTTTTCCAGAAGTATGATATTCTAATATTTCCACTATTTAAATATTTTCCAATACAATCATAAGTGCTTTCCTTGAATGATTGAAACTGCTAAGCAATGGATGCCTTATAGGAATGGGCTTGGTCTATTTTACCTTACAGTTCTAGTAGTCAGTAGTCTCTATGGTACAACCAAATAAGGGTGAGAAATACTTTGATACAACTGAGCCTGTATTATAGAGAAAAAAAATGGAGATATATCGAAATGGGATATCAAAAGGCACCAACAAAACCATGGGAATTGTATATTAGAAGAGGACTAGGAAACCAGGGATTACAGACAAAATGGTTTCAAAGATAGACAAGAGATGGAAAAGTAAGAATGTGAATATGGAATTAGGTGAAAGGACAGAGATAAATAGTTGACTGAGGTGGGTAACAAATAGGGCAAAAAAAGCATGGTGGAAGATGCAGTGTGAGGATATGGAATGTTCGCGGAGGAAGGGTGAAATTGGTGCGCTATACAAGAAGGCTACACTGGCAGGAAGTAAGAAGGGACCATGGATTAACAATCAGAGATCAGTTAAGAAAAATATAGTTGAGCTAGAAAAGATTTTAGAGAGATGGAAGGAATATACCGAGGAATTGTATGGCAAAGACAGTAGGTCCGTAAGATTAGACATAGAAAGAGCTGGAGATTAACGTAGATGAAGATAGCTTAGGTCCAGGCTGACAGTGACAAATTAGACAGGGTATTAAGGGAATCGAAATCATGTAAGGCATTAAGGGTAGACAGCATTCCTGCACAACTACTTTAATGTTTAGGAAAAGGTGGGATAAGGATTTTTTATGCATTAATTTGTAGTATTTATGAGGGAAAATTTTTACGAGAAGACTTGGTCGGATCGGATCACTGTTAGTTCCTATTCCAAAAAAGGCAAAGGCTACATCATGTGAGGACTACAGAACAATAAGTTTGATTTCACTCACAGGAAAAGCTGTTCTCAGGGTCCATCAACAAGAGGACGAAGAGTAGGGAAAATGATTGCTTATGAGATGATCAATTTGTGTTCAGGAATGGAAGAGGTACACATGATGCCATTGAAGTAATGAGGCCACCTAATAGAGAGGAACATATATTTTGATCAGGATATGTATGTCTGTTTTGTAGATTTTGAAAAGACATTTGATAGAGTGGATTGGGAAGAATTAATGAATATATCGCAGAAAATAGGAATAGATAGGAAGGATAGGAGACAAATCCACAACCAGTACACATCTCGGACTGCTCAGGTACGAGTAGAGGCTGGAGAGTCCAGAGGAGCAGGGTCACGACAAGGAGTAAGACAGGTGTCCATTATCAATGTGCTCTTCAACAGATATATCCAGAGGAAATGGTAAAAGAGGCCTGGGAAGAACTGGAGATGGAATTGAAAGTTGGTGGGAAATTTATAAATTTGGTTAGGCTTGCTGATGACCAAGCTTTAATCTGTCAGTCAGCCAAGGGATTGCAAAAATTGCTGAGTGATTTGGAAAGTCAGTGAGATAGGTATGGGATGAAAATAAAACAAAGGTTATGCAGTTTTTCTGAAAGAGAAAGGCTAAGTTAAATGTTAAAGTAGGAGGACAAAAACTGTAGCAGGTGGAACAGTTTACTTATCCTTAAGCATTTTTTACCAAAATGGTCAATAAATGGCAAATAAGAAGTAGAATTGCATTAGGCAAAGAGGCTTTCACTAAGAGGACAAAGTTAATGACAGGAATATTGAGTGAGGATTTTAAGAAAAGTCTTATCAAATCTTTAATGTGGAGTGCAGTTATGTATGGCATGGAAACATTGTCATTTCAGCTGGATGTAGGGCATTGATTCTCCCTATAGAATATAACCTTCTCATAGTGAAAGAGCTTGTGCATCCTGATGACCCCTAGAGCTGTACTGGCAGGAGCAATGATATTTGCTCGTGGTAGGATCACCCATGCCAGATAGGTTGAAGGGTAGAAGCCAGACAAAAAGTTGTTCACATAGCATCGGTATCTAAACAAGGGGACTGCAGAGATGTCTAACCCAAATGGGGCTGCCATTTGAGTGATGGTGGCATATTAAAAACACAATTGGGAAAGACTAAGGAAAACTACCTCAGTTGTTTATTCCAGGAATGCTATGATAGGCACTATAGAGACGAGTCCTAGCAACTATGTGATGTGATAGAGTAATATACAGTAGAGGGGATGACATCAAGTGAGGATGGCAATGATATTGAGCGAAAGGTAAAAAGAAGTTTAGTACACATAGAGCCAGCAACTCCTAGAATATTATGGGTTAAAGTAAATGCTGAACCAAAAAATTTGTTCATTCACCTGCATAACATCTACATAAATATCCTGTGAGCCGCTAAAAATGGTCTACATGCCATTAAGCAATCATAGTAAGGAAGAAGTTGGCAGGGTATAAGATTGGTTAGAGGGCATAATTGTGGGTATTTTTAAAAACTAATGCTCTTCAGTGATGGTACAAAAATGTGTATAAAATGTGGTTTAAAACTGAACTAAACTTGTTTTCATAAAGAATGGATGAATATGGTTGTTGTCCCTAAATGATGGAATAATTGATTCCATGAAATGAAACTGTGTACAACATGCATTATTTTTTAGTATAAAATATGAGCAACATGCCCCCCAAGTATTGACTAATTCCAAATTTGGCCCCTGCCCAGGTTATTCAGTTGGTATTGCACACACCAGGTAATCAGAAAGCTATCTGGGATGCTGAAAGTTGTTGAGTTCAAATTTCCTCAGAGGAATGAATATTGACCAATTAGTCTGTTAATTAATTATAATGAGTATTGTATACATGTATAATAAGTTCACCTTCTTAAATGTATCTTGCAATATTTATTGGTCCGAACCACGATTAGAACTTATTCGCATAATCAAATATAAGAATGCATAAAAGAACAATGCTATGCTGCATCTATAACAATTGTAGATTTATATGCTACTTAGTCTGATATCAATGTGAGAAGGTAGGAGAAGTTGGGTGGTGGACTTTTTTTATGAAATGGGAATTATTTTCTCTACAGATTTGGGAAATTGTTGATTTTATGTGGAGCCTGCAGCAAATTGGTAACATCATCTCTTTGTATTTTCCCTGTGATTTAGTATTTCGTAAATACAACATGAAAAGTATGTATTGGCTACTTTTTCAATTACTCTGCAGAATCCTTTTTTATTCAACTTGCTGTACATGCAATAATGAAGAGCAAAATGGAGGCAGGAAAGTGTGACCTCAATTGCCTATTAGATCTCGTACAGTTCTAGTAATCACGAATCTCAATGGCACCACAAAATAAAGTGCTAGAGACACTTCTTATAAATTGAGCCTCTTATGAATATTAATAAATGCAGCTTCAGCTAATGCTTGCCTTCAATAGCCACTGTGTTCATGTTCTTGACACCCAATACCTCCCAGTAGCCATCCAGTGAATAAGTCAAAGGGTAATGCATTGAAAGAGGTAATGCACAAAAGAAAATTATGTGGAATCAGGCAGAAAGCAACTTTGGGAAAGGGTCAAAGCAAGAGGGAAGAGCTGGGTCACCCTGTAGAGGACCAGGAATTTATTTAATTCGCATTAATCCAAAGACAGCACTTTGGCCTTAACATTGGACTTTTAACAATAGTATAACAAAGACAGTTACAAACACTCTTAGTGGAGAAACAACGACCTAGGCAGGAATCAAACCCACGACCTCTAGGTTGGTAGGCAAGGACGTGACCCCTCTGCCACTGAGGCTGGTATATGCAGGCCCTGGTGGCTAATACTAAAAGCATAAAAGTATGCTGAGGCTGGCAAATATTTATTAGTGAAAAGCATATTGTATTCTTCCCATTTATTTTCCCCAAGACAGAGCACAAGCATTTAATAAAGTTGAAATTCTGTAATAATAGTGGGTGGGTGAAATCCATATGAAACTCTCCTCCCAGCATAATGGTTATATGCAGAGGACAACCTGGAAAACTTTCATCTCCCATAGGTGGTTGGTAGATGATGATGAACTGAATCAATTAACATAGTATACCCAGAAATGGCTTTAGTGCAGTGAAGTTAATGAATTTTGAATCTCATATAGTTACATCATGCAGCATCAACAATTTAAGAGAGTCATGTTATTACTGAAAACAATGAGGATGCATATAAAGATGAGCCATAGTATAATTGTGGGAATATATTGAATATTTCATTGGCCAGTTGACTGTAGAAATGAACAGGATAATCCAGTCTTCTCAGGTCATACAAAATTATACACAGCATGATAGTTGGAAGTGTTCTTTTCACAGCAATATAGATCTTAAGTAAAACTTAAAAGAGGATACATGCCTATGCTTATTTCATGAAGATGCTTGTTTTTGGATAAAAATTTACATAGGCATATTTGTATGTACTCATATCTGTTAATGTATAGTCACTCATTTTTTATGAGACAATTGCCCATTCCCACTAATGCACAACTTCCTGTAGCTGTCATGTATTCTATCCTATTAGTTTATATAGTGAAGTTCTACTGATTAATCTGATCCTGGTAGGACACCTGAACATTTTTCTCATTCTGTACAATCTCTATTTGAGCGATGTATTAAAAAAAGGGCATTTTACATTTTTTCCTTAATGTAACATAATCCTGGTTAATGAGGGTTGAGTTTAATCAGATTAAGGGGTTCAGATACTCTGAATTGCCCCTGTTCAGATTTTCCTCTATACCCTAAGTCCACGAAGTCTGCTCTTAACCCAAATTTCTCCAAGATTATTTTGTAATTTTCGATGACATTAATCTTGGAATTCCTATGGCGGAATGAATTATCAAGATCAAAAATTGCTCTTTAGTAGCCACGACATTTCCCACTGTGGTTTTCTTGCAAGAACTGCCTTTGGTGCACTACCAAATCATCATAGTTATTAAATTGATTTGATGCAGGCTCTGGATGATCCCAGACAATTTTAAAACATTGTCCACTTCCTCCAGCCTAACTGAATTGAATGATCACTTAGTCTTCATACTTATTTCTTAAGATTCTTATTACTTTCATTTTATTATGTTTTATCATCATCCAATACATCTCGTACTATTCCTGTAATGAGTTCAGAAATGAGCAATGGCTTCTGTCCCTGACTGAGTGGCTAAGTAATATTTCATAATCTGAAAATCTGTTCCCTTTCCAACTTCATACCTGACTAGAATCTCCTTTGCTGATCTTAACACTTCTAGCATATAATTTATAAAGCATTGGCAGTCCAAACTCTCTTAATTCCTTCTTTGAATCTATGAAGAAGATATAGCATCTGGGTATATTTTATATTCCTTTCTGTTAATATGCTTATTACTGACATACCTTTATATGGTTTCCTCTTCGTAAACTCAAACAGAACTCTATGTAGCTAATTTTTGTGTCATTATGTAACTTATTATTGATTTGTGTCAGCACAGCTTTTGCCTCAATTGTAATTAAACTAATGATCCTCTATGGAATGAGAGGAGCATGGCTTTCCAGTTGGTGAAAAGTTTGACTACTGAAAGGATGGCCCATGACTTAATCTCTTGAAATTAGTCAGTGATTCTGGACACCTTCGTGTTACCTATTCTGTGTTATTTCTTAGTGTCCTACAAAATGACAGGTTGCACAGGGAAAAGCATTCCCCCTTCCTCAATTGTAATGCATAAATTCGGAGTAAGGCTTAATAAGGGATGCATTCTAGCCTCATTTATTCAACCAACTTTAGGTCGATCACTGTGGTTGGGTTTATAGTCGTTCATACTGGCAATTTCCAATGGATTAAAATTGATTTAATATCTTCTGGCTACACTCCTGCCTCATATTTTGCAAATATATATTCCAAAACATCTCTTCCTTCCATTTTTCCATAAACTAATTGCTTTTATGCCCAAAAACTTTCAGGAAAGACAGAGTTAGCATCAATAGCCAACAGCTTTTAATCAAGTTTGCATGTGAACCAAAGAATAATCAACTAAATATTTAAAATCAGGGTAAATGATCTTTGTTTGATTCCATCCGGCAAATAATTGAAAACTTAGTACGAATATTGTGGCTTTGGAGAGAAATTTATGAGCTAATGCCTTTGCTGGGTGTCCTTCCACCATTCCCCACATTCCCTGAAAATTCTACCCTTAGCATAATTATCCACCTTCCTCAAATTGTACAAATGGCATCAGCTTTTCTCACTTCCCCAAATTATTATCAGTAAATTTTGCACTATCAAGGAAGACACTGAACCGTAGTCTTTGTCCTTCGGGAATGCTAGTGGGGAACAGATAATAAAAACATACCAGAGAATATAACACATTGTGTAAGCCCATTTTTATAGATGACAAAGGAACATTGTCGTAGCAAGTACAGCTTGGCAGGAGCAAATGTTAGGAAAACAAGGAAGGGACAGAAATACAGTAGGGATGTTGGATGGAATGAAGGGAAGAAGGAAGTATGCAGAATTGAAGAGGGGCTTGTTGTAATGTTAGATTTCAGGGTATGTTTGTTGACAGACTAGGGCTTTGTTGATCTACCGTTTGTGTCCATGTGCTTGTGACTGCCTTGACTGGTAGATTACCTATCGTAATGATCATTGGTCAAAATGTTTTGCACATAAATACAATGAAACTTCTTCATAGTATTTTTGTTATTTTAAACATTGGGACCTTTTAAGTGGAAGTAACCAAAATATTCAAGTGAAATCAGTATCATATTCAACGATGTGCCCTAAAGATTGACTCTGACTAGAAGCTTTAAGAATGGGCATTATATGCAATGTGGTTGATTCTTAAAAGTATATTTTGTTATGTAGATAAAGAAAGGTGAGGTTGAGAATTTCCCTAAGAACATTTGAGGAAAATGATCATTTTTGTTCTGGTAAGACTATCAATCATCAAAAGAGAATTACTAGTACCAATGATGGTGAGAAATATGTCCTGTGACTAGTGTCTTCAGGAGTACTTAATGTACTTTTCTTATGATAATTATTGTAAGAAACTCCAGTAATTGACATATAATCATGGGTAATCTGATGGCTGCCTTGCCTGAAAATCTTAATAACTTCATTTGTCCCACTGACAGGATGAATACTATCTTATAAATATTAGGCAAGTCCATATGGCACTGATATTCTGTTAGAAGAATCACAAGACCCACCTGACGATAGCCTTGTACAATGAAACATAGGTTGTGAGGGAAAATTTTATGTGAAAGTGACTACCAAGTGTTTTAATTCACTCCAAAATGCTCCAATAAGTGGTTCAGTATATTACTGTTTGTCTCTAGGTTGATTTCAGGTGGTAAATTGCATTCATTTTTAACGTAAATGAGAAATGTTTATCTCCCACTTCAGATGAGAGTCGACCTACTAGTAGATTACTCGGGCATTCTATTATGTGCTCTGTTGAAATCAAAACCCTAGGACTCAGAGAACCATTGATTCTTGTCTTGCAGGAAAAAGTATTACTGGTGTTATATTACTGTTTAAGATCATCATTGCTATTACATTATGTAAATATTAATGGACCTATCATTTCCCTTGATCCGTTTCAGTTTTTCAAACTTTTATTTAATGCCTACATCATCCACATAAATGCCATTGGCAGTTAGTAGAATAAGCATAAGCTTCTTGGGTAAATCATTAATAAATTCATAAAAAGAATTATGCCAAACACTGACCCGAGAAGTATTCCATTACTCTCTTTGGATGATGAGAAAAAGTAATTGCGATATTTTCCTGAAGCTACTACTCTCTGTTTTTATTTGGTAAGATATGTATTTAACGATTGTAATTCAAACCTCTAAAACTCAATAACTCACATTCTGTAAGCACTATTTTGTGGTCTACCGAATCAATAACCTTCTCATCCCAATTTTAATGCCCAATAATATTTATCTGTGTTGATCTTTGATGTGTCCATTTGCTTTGAATGAGGTTTTTTCTTCTGACTTTCATCTTGGAAGCCATCCTGGTCAATTAATTGGAGATTTTTTCCAACAAGATTGTTATTTGTTTGTTCCATATTTTTTTGAAATTGGGGAATTGGTTAATCATTACAATAATCAACTGAAAGTCTGATTTTGATAGGTGACGATCTAGCTCAATCTTAACTAAGCATTAAGACACATAGAAATTCCCGCGTTCATGATGGAGGTAGCAGTTGCTTTCCATGAAATGCATTAAGTTATCCACAAAGCTCTAGCAACAATAAAGTCACAGTGCTTCAATTTTAGATGAGTTTGCCTAAAGATACTGAGAATCCTGTGGTGAGAAGCTGATTGCTCTTCCCACCAGCCTACCATGCCACCAAATCATGGATATGGGTCTATATTTTTCTCAAATTGGCTCTATCAACTTTTTCTTATAAGTTGGAACAGCATAAGGCATCTTCAGAACATTGATATATATACCATCAGCAAGGGATTGATTCACTAATGAGAGAGTTAAGATACAGTCCATACTGTGTAATTATTTTGCCTGTTAAATCATCAGGTGATGACTTTAGATTCCATATCTCTTAGGGATAAAAACTTAACTCACACTTACTGTATAGTCTGTATTCCATGCGGTCAATAGTCAAATAGGAGTGGTTGCTTTCTCACCGTAAATGCACAAAACAAAATTTTTATGTGAAAAATTGATCCTTCCCATCGAAGAACCTTCAAAATTCAGTTGCCACATCATCAAAAAGAGCATAGCTATTAGTAGTATATCTTATTTGGATACTTAAATACTTCTACTAGAATATATGAAAATTATTTGATGCCAAACCATTTTATGTAAGGTTTTCCTGTGTTGTGTATTTGCCACCTCCTTGAAAGATCTGAGAATTCTTTCTGAGTTTGAGATATTTTGGAATTTCTCCTTATTTTCCTCTATTTTTTTAACATGACAAGAAATCACACTAGAGTCATTGTGGAAAATCATTAACTCAGGTATTTCAATGATGTGGCAATTCTAATTAGAAAGTTTTCACTTTGGGAAATTGACTGCATGTTATGCCAGCCTATAAGACATGCAGTAATTAACAGATGGAGTGTTAAAGGAAGACATTTTGTGTTGATTTCTTGGTGACGAATCAGCCGCTGCACATTCATTCTCAAAATGAGCTCCATCTGAAGTCTTCCATTCATTCTTTAGTATTAGTTCCATATAGCCGTAGAGGGACATGAGGAGAAGAATTGAGCTAGGCAAGGAGGCTGTCTCAAGAAGGAGGGAGTTGATGACGGGGACGTTGAGTAGGGAGGTTAAGAAAATACTCATAAAAACTCTGATATGGAGTGTAGCTATGTACGGCGCGGAAACGTGGTCGCTGAAGCATGAGGATAGATGTAGATTGGAGGCTTTTGAAATGTGGGTGTGGAGAAGAATGGAGAAGGTGAAATGGACCAAAAGGAAAACAAATGAAGTACTGGAGATGGTGGGTGAGGAGAAGGGTTTGTTGAGAGAAATCCTATGGAGGCAGGAAAAATGGATCAAAGGCGCATTGAGCAGAAGTGGAATGTTGAAGAAGGTAATAGAGGGGAGGATGTTGGGCAAACGAGGAAAGGGCAGGAACAGGATAGGGATGTTGGACGGGATGAAGGGAGGAAGGAAGGAAGTACACAGAGATGAAGAGGGACGTGATGTAGAGTAGGTTTTCTTAGGAGTCACAAAATATTTATTTGATAGTTATGTCCATCCGAAAACCTACCTTAACCGATAGATTACCTAATAATAATAATAGCCATAGAGGAAAATACCCATTGAGAACTGCTTAATGCCACTCCTGGACCTAGGGAGGAGCTGAACTATTCCCTCAACCATATTCATACTTCTAAATTAGTGGTTCTACCTTAATGGTGTATGGAGATATTGGGAATCTGTTTGTGGGATGAGCTAGGCTAGGTATATTTTCTTTGAGGAAGAGCAGGGGGTAGACACATGTTAAGCTTACACATGGTAGTAGTGAAAATATGGTAGAAACACATATGCAACTCAGGAGAATACCCTTCACTTTTGGAAATGATTTTGTGATTGATGCATTAATCCTCATGCAACATTTTTGTTTGCAAGATATTACAGATTGGTTTTGCCTACCGCCTAAATTTGTCATCAGCATTGTAGCATATCAAATTGGCATTCTGTGGCATCATAAAGCCAAAATATTTAGTAAAATAGAGAATAATTTTAATATCCATTTGGAAAACTATAAGCACTTCATAGAGAGAAATAGAGGCAGGTCAAGGCAGAGTATACATGGCAATCTGTGGTGATATAAAATAATCTCCTATTTAAACAATTGTCTTGATAATTCCTGTTTAATTATTGAAAAATTTTAATTCAATGCCTATAGAGGGTGAATATTGTGCACCTTTTTGTTGGACCACCATCACCTATGGATTGTGGAAAAATATACTTGAATAGCACTTGTACAGTTTGGCAAATTTTGTTCATAAAGCAAATTCTTACCAGTGATGGTACATTTTTACAAAGATATACACGTATACCCTTAAGTGAATACAATAGATCACATTGTGTAATCAATATTTCTTAATAACTTTATTTTCTTTGTAATTTGCCAATATTTGGTAACTTTTTCACATTAACCCTATTTTCCTCTAATTGTGCCCTTTTTTGTTCATTTTTATATTGGCTCATTTTAGTGGCATATCAGCATACGCAGTGTTTTCCTTCCTGAGTCAGAGAAACTGGCTGCCTTGTGTATCACGGCAGGTGGTGTTGTGGCATCAAGAGTGTTATAAAAATGTGTTCTAACACTGTTCCCTAAACTGATTATTTACTTTTCCACTTGCTAAAATGTCCCCTCTTGTGCATATTAGTTGATTTAAAATTGAGCTCTTTATTCAGGATTTTACAGGAAGTTTTTAGTATATAAGAAAACACATACATTATTTGGATAAGTAAATGATCAAAGGTGCTGTGCAGTAAACCTTGAAAACATGATTTTCCTTCAGTAAAACCTGGAAAATGCCTTGATTCAGGGAACAAGAATTCTGTTTTCACCATATAAGAGTACTGCAGTGTGTAATATCTCTGAATACATTTGGGGAATTTTAAGTATAAAAAATTTCGTCAACATTGGCTTGTGGTAATGAAGATGGCTTTGAGAAAAGAACAACCAGAAATGCCATATTTATGGCACATTCAAATGGACCTGAAAGTATAGCAATCTTCAGGCTGAGGTTTGACATTTATGGTAGTATAAATATGGTAGGAATTTCAGGCTTTATGTGGTGCAATTGTTCAATGACAGGAAGAAACAGTATTACAATGTTCAACTAAATGTTGTCATAAGACTAGTTTAGGTGAATTACCCGTAAGAGCTTTTAACCACGAGGCTCGGAAATGATGTAATACATGGATGCTGGGTATAGTAAACCATTAGGCAAACTGCATGAGTGTTTCTCATTTTAATAGAGTAATTCATCATTAGTGTTTGGGAGCATGTCAGCAATGCCTTTTCAAGAAGAAAAATACTAATTCTTTTGCAAAGAATGGTTGCAATGTGATATTTGTACGGGTGACCTGCCTGACAAAATCAGTGCACATTTGAAATTTAAATTATTTTCCCCCAAATTTAGAGTAAATTGTTTTGTTCAAATTTATTTGCTAGAGGTATAGTATTTTTAGATTCTCAATCAAATCTTGCTTCGCTGACACAGCTCAGGAAAACTCATGAGGCATAATCATATAATAGACATAATCAATATATTAAGCCTAAGGTATGACTCAGGCTTGCCGACTAGGTAAAACTGAATGTTGAACTAGCCAGTCATTCTCATAGCTGGGACTGAAACTTACTAGCCAGCTAAATTTTAAGAACACTTGTCTTGCAGTGGCTTTGGTTGCTAGTCTGGAGTAAAATTGTGAATATTTATGGTATCACTTTAATGGAGGTAATTTCACATTACATTAGAGGCCAGTTTGTATCTCTTCAGTTTCTATTGCATCTCCAAAGATTTCCCCAGTTGTGAGTTTACGTGTTCTTGGCAACCAAATTACTGTGTAGTGCTCTACATGTATTTCCTGTGTGTAAACCAGCCTTCCCCTAATAGCTTAGCTAAATGAGATTTAGTGACATCTCATGTATCTTTGTAATTGAAAATATGGAGATTGAGGAGAGGAAAGAGCTTAGACATTTGTAAATAATATTTCAATATATACAGCAAATGGTTTTTAGTGATTATCAGAAAAGTTCTTTCAAAATAGTCAAACATGAAGGAATGATTCGGTCATATTCATTTTCAGTTTGTAGGAGAGAAATGGTACAGCAGTCATGCTATTAATTTTGTCTCTTTAGTTTATTTATTCATTTTTTATGTTTATCTTTGAAGAATGAACTGATAATGATGATGATTTCCCAGTAAATGACCTGAAGTGTTCATAGGTTCCCTGCAAGTTCTGGTTTTTATTGTTGAAGTTTCAATTTGCTATCCTTGATGCTATTCTTTCTGGGTCAGATTTATGTTCATTATCATGCGTTCAGAATCTCTCATGATTGGATGAGGTTCTTCACTTCCTTTCATTTCATGGAAATACAACTTTTTCCAGTATAAGTGTTAATGTTTTGCTGGGTCCCAGTAACATCAGATGAATCAACTATACAACTCAACGCTGAGCACCCTGAAGGAAATGTAGGGTTGACCTTCAAAATGTTGACACTGAAGCTGACAAGTCCTGGAAAACATTGCTCAGTGCTTATGTATCTATATCAATTCATGAAATTGTTTCAGTAGTCGTAGTATCAGCATCAATTACCTGAGTTTTGAACCACTGTTAGACCACATGTGTCAGTGTTGCCAATGGAGCCAGAGTAAAGTAAATGTGTATTGTTGACCTGAAGAGAATTGTATTTATATTTACCTCCTCTAGTCTTATCGTCACTTGAACACTTGAAGGAGGTCTCTGCATTTCATGCTGGGATATTCCAAGTATTTTTATTTTCTGAGCCCAGGAAATTCAATGAAGTGTCTGCTCCTGCCATTCATGTTTGCCAAACCTATTGAAATGAAATAAATTTAAGGGTTGCTGGGTCATCTTAAGACTTTTGAAATCGACACCAGTCTTAATAAATAGTGAATTCCTGAGTTACTTATTCATAAACAGCTGAGAAACAAGGCAAATAGAAAATCTGATTGATAGAATGAAAGCAGAAAGTAGTTCAGTAATTTAGAATTTCTCATGAAATGATGAGTGATTTATTAGGTGATATTGAGTAGGTTTCAGATGGGCACAACTACCAACAATATAGTTCCTAAAAAAACTCAACCCAACGTCTTACTCTACAATATACCCCCTCTAAATAATCTCTGTATACTTCCTTCCTCCTTTCATCCCGTCCAAATCCCTATCCTATTGCCACCCTTTCCTCGTTGGCCCAACATTCTCCGCTTTATCACTAGGAGATATATGATTAAAGTTAATGTATACATTATTCAATCAGTGTACTCAATAATTTCAAATAGTTCTCTTAGATGAAAATTTGCTGGTTGTATGATCTAAAACAGATTCTAGAATGCTAATATACAATAATCAAACTAACAATGCAAATCTATAATAGTATACATCTTTTGCTAATTGTGAAATACCTGAAATGTTTCATTTAAAAATATTTCAGTGAAATAAAGTCCTTAACAAAAAGAAGTTGGAAGGCTCCTATAACATTATTTTGGTCAGCTGGTGAACATCAATGGGGAAATTAAAGAGCTAGACAGTGAGAAGATGTCAGTTGTGCAGCACTGTTCAATGTCAAGTGAATTACTCTTATGGAACTACTTGACAGATTTGATATCAGACAGTGCTATGGTACTGGCATCTTTTCCCTGGCAAGCTCTTTACCCGTTGGTGGTCACCAGCTGACCAAAATAACATAAGAGCATTCCAACTTTTTTGGCTATAGGAATTCGCCTCACTTTCCATTCACTGCCAATAGCTCACTCATCTTCTTTGCAAAAATTTGTGCTCAACTAATCATTGTTGTAATGTAATAAAATTAACTTATGAGAAAAGCCAGCTCAAGATGACATGAGAAAGGTATATATTATTTAAAAAAATAGTATGGCGCCAGTGAAAAGATAAGGCCTTCAACTTCGTATATTTAGAAGAAGCATTTTAAATTTGGATCTTTGTGTAATTCAAATCCAATTTTTCGAGTACATATCTGAATCAACCTCCTCTAATCTATTCCTTCAGCAATTTATTCCAAAAACATGCATTAGTACCAAAATGGCGACTATATTGCACAAGTATGTTTTGTGGTCAACAAAACTTATTATAAATAAATTTTGAAGTCGTACTGTATAGCATCCACTCACTTGATTAAATCTTATATGCAGTTGCAGTGATTTAAGTTTGTAAAAGATCTCCAGATGTCCTTGATGGACACCAAAGGTCACATAAGAGAGATAAGGTGAACAAAATTGGGTTATCATCTGTATTCTGTCATTTATTTAATCATTCAACCAAAAGTTATTGAAATTCTAAAAAACTGCCTGGGATGCCCCAACATAAACTTTTAGCAGAGCCATCTGCTAAGGTTCATTACAGTGCAACAATTTCAAAATGTAAAAATCATTGGTCAAGACAAATGATTTTTGCACTTTGAAATTGTTGCATTGCAAAAGGTATTGATTTTCCATGTGCCCTAAGCTCATAATATGTTTAAAAGATGTGCTAACATGATGAATTACTATGTTTGCGGTCACATTTGCAACACTAAAGAGTATGATTATCTAATATGCCACTTTTATGTCCATGCTCGTGCGTGGTATATCATGGTTAAATTTTAAGCTTTTTTTGTTTGTAAGATTCTGTGGGATAATTGCATCCATTTCAAGTGTTTAAAGTGTTCCATGCTCAGAGG
Source organism: Hetaerina titia (assembly GCA_037158775.1). NCBI lineage: Eukaryota > Metazoa > Arthropoda > Insecta > Odonata > Calopterygidae > Hetaerina > Hetaerina titia. Next base: position 49,460,516 of record CM073779.1, on the reverse strand, counting down.
TTTAACCCTTTGGTTCTTCTTTTGCCCCCTTTACTGAATTCCTTTGTAGTTCAGCCATACCTATTCAGGAATTGAATGAACTCAGAGAAAGAAAAAGCCTGGAAAATACCCTGGGAAATCATAAAATGGGAAGATAGTGAATCTGAGTCAATGCTGTACTATTGATTTTCAAAAAAAGGAAAGAGTTTTGTCTGTTTTGGCAAGCGTCACTAGATCAATAGATAGTTATTATGGGCTGTGTCAGTTGAGTTGAACTATTTGGTATTGTGCCAACTCCAAGAGATGGGATTTTTTGTTCTTTTTGAGTTTTTAAAATTTGCAATTGAGCAACGTGTAAGCATTTTGAAGGAAATTGTAGAACATAACAACTGGTAATCACAATGACCCATAGGATGGTGTTTCAAATGAAAAAGCCTTTTGAGCTGATACAAAAACATACGATAGTGTGTATGTTAGGGAACCATCTAGTGAGTAATTATTTTAATATTTAACCCATATCCTCTATAGGCCACTATGTATAATGCCCTTGTCGATATATCCTATATTGGGATACCAGCTTTGGTAGATGAGTTATTATCATTATCAGGTTTTAAAATTCAAGTTGATGGTTGAACAAAGAGTGGAATTGCTTGTTTTTAATTTTCCTGACAATAACGTTCCATAATTTAGTCTTTCTCATTGAATATCCATCTATTCTGATTTTATCATATTTAAATGTTGATTCTTTATTTTGGTGAAATTTTATAATTTGAATTTAATGCAGAATCTCTATTTTATGATGCACTTGGGAACAGGGTCGTGTAACTAAGCATCAAGTTATTGATAAGTGAGTGCAGTTGGCTTGGTTTACATCAGGGTCTGTAGATAAGACATCATAAGTGAGAATCAGTAAAATTGGTAGCTCTCATGTAATAATTTTGCTAAAATTGACTTGAATCTAAAATTAGACAAAATTCTCTCATAATGTTTGCATAGATATTAGCCAGAATAAAATTTTATTGCATAGACTTGTAGTTATAATATAGTTTTAAGAATTGCGTTTAAATTTTAGGGAAAATACTTTAGAGGAAAATTGTAATGTGATTGAATTCTCTATAAACCTTTAAATAGGATTTTAGTAGGCTCAGTGTTATAGTTTCAGTTCAGTAGAATAACTTTTCAAAGGTAATTCGAGATTCATCATCAACGTCTGTATTTCAATCTTGAGACTGGTTTCCATCAGCCCTCCATTTTTCTCTATTCGGTATTGATTCCCTCTCCCCCTGATAGCTTTCCTGTTTTACAGTTTGACATTTTAATTAATAATAAAATAATCATGGGGTCTGTGCCTTCGACAATGTTGTACTGTTGATGATAATGCAGAGTCCTTTGTTTGTCAACCAATGCTTCCATAATTCCTCAAACCTCAATTCAATGCCAATCACTGCGAGAATTAACGTTATTATAGAATGCCCTGGTCACGTTTTTCTCCAATTTTCTATGATGGATAAGGAACCACAAGACTGAAATGCTAATGGCTTATCTCGTAGTTGAAGAGAAGCGTCCGCCATCCAGTGGGCGTTCATTCCCATGTCGTGGGCCTGCATTAGGGTTTGACATGTTATGCTACTGATTGATCCAGGGAGCCTCGATCCGAAAGATTCTTGAGTGACATCCTCATATGAGAGGGCCGTAATTTTGTTGTAACTCAACTGGACGTGTTTCGGAAACGCCTTGCGTATTTCATCCCAACGTTTCACTGCGTTCTATAAGTCACTTAGCGATCGGTGTCGGTGTTTTTTCTTCATTTGAAACCGGTGCAATCCCGGTGCGGCCTCTGTGGCCTCAATTTCGCCGCATCCATCAAGTAAAGAGAGAGGTATGGTTCCAATCGCTCCTTCCCCAATCCCACCTCTTAGTTTCTCTGATCGTCATTGCTTCCAGCCACGCTTCCCTCCCCTTTGTTTTTCTCTTACCTTCCCCAATCCCCCACCACACTCCACCCCAGTTTTTAAATATATCCCTTCCCACGCACCCCTGCGACCCCCGCCCCGCTCGCCCTACCCCTCCCGCTCCCGTCCCCCCCCCCGGTGGACTCGTCCCACCTCTCTGTCCTCAGTCGATACGAGTTAGGCGGCGGACACCGGGGGGGAAGGGGTCCGCGCGCATGCGCCCCCCCGTTACATTCCCCCTTCCTCCTCCTACTCCTCCCCCGATCGCCCCCCTTCCGCGCTCCCATCCCGTCTCCAGTGTCCCCGGAGTGATGCCGCGGAGGGCGTGCCAGCCGATCCAGCCATAGTGCCCAGTCGCACGCCCATGCCCGCCCGCCCATAGGTCGTGGTCGCCCTCGTCCTGGCCCTGATTCTCTGCGTAACGTCGTGGGGGTCCCGACAAGTGTGCCGTGATATCCCGCCCCTACGTGCCAAGGGAAACCGTCGCGAGCCCTTCTTCGCCCAGCGTCGTCCGCAAAGCACCAAATCCGCACAGGTAACAACATCACCAGCTGTCCATCCCCTCTCCCTCCTGGGTTTAGAGACGTGTGTGGTGTGTCATAATTCGCGTGTGCCGTCGCGTATTCTTTGGATAATCCACCGTCCGCCGGAGAGAGTCGTTTGGTCGTGGGCATCCCCCGAGCGCGTGTATCAACATTGCTTGGGCCGAGCTCCTCTGGGCCGCCCAACGGCCGATCCCTTGCCTCTCCCCCTGGTTCAGTCCTCCCCCTTTCACTTAGACAGCAGCCCCCCTCCCTGCCTCTCCCCAGTGCACCTCGCCAACGCACAATGATTCCGAATCCCATATCGCATGTGGCTGGTGTCTTGACACCCTGGGGATTTTTTTTGCTGCTTTCTTCGGTCGTCGTCCGGCTGGTGGCACTCTATAAAATACACTGCAACCTTTGCATCATGTTACACTTTATTACAACGTTAAATGCCAATTTTCATGATGTGCCATTAGATGCGTCTATTGATTATAATGCTGATAATCTTTTCATTGGAGGTTTCATTCGGCATAGTAAATACTCGACTCTGATCTTATCTGCGGTGTGGTATTTCATGTGAACGTTTTTCGTGTTTTGCTATATTTTTTGGGCTCTTTTAATCAGGCAGTAAGTTTCCATTTCTGCATGAGGGTACAGAACAGGAGTATAAGTTCAGTCATGTATATTTGGCTGCACCCTTTCAGTGCGATTGGTTTTCGCGTTCGTTGTAGGAGCCTGTTCTTTTGTTTATCCACGAGTTCGGTCAAGGTTCGGCCAAAACATGTTCTCGCACAAGCTTTGGTTTTTATTGGAGTTCGGTTTGGTCGGCTCGACTCGTTTTAACAGTTCGATTGCGGAGGAGTGGGTGGTAAGTTGATGGGCAGGGTATCCTTCTTTCGGCGACTGGCAGATGACAAACGTGGGAGAGTGAGAGAGCGGCTGGGCTTTGCCTAGCAAGAGGAATGGGTAGGCGGTGGGTGGTGACGAGACTTGATGTTGGGGGGGCCAATTCGGCGGGGGTAGGCAGGAGGGAGTTCTTCCTCAGCTCCCCGGCAGCTCCGTTCTCCGTCTCCAGCAAGGAATTGAACACTGGAGCGTCTTGACTTACACGATTCGCTTAATCCCGCGGGCATATCGGAACTCTCCAAATTTCCGAATTGGGGGTAATGCGTCGGAATCTCAGGCTGAGACGAGTATTCAAAATTTGAGACACCGTGGTCTCTCGCTCCTATTCGTGATATGTAACAACTGGAATGGTGTTTATTTTCCTCGAAGAGCTCTCTTGCAGCTTGGAGTGAATAATGGATCCTTTGCATTAGAAGATTGGCATTCGTTTCGCCTCATGATGCGCGTATCCTCAGCAGCACGCAGCGATACGAGCATGCGCTGCGCCCTTGCTGACTGACTGCTTTTAAGTATCAAGCGATAGCGTGTCACGATGAAATGGAAGGCCAGAGGGGGTTGGGGTGAAGTCTATGGCGAATGTGGCAACAAACTGCCCGCTTCGTTACCATTTTTATATTTCGGAATAACATCTCTTTTCCCAGTTATGTATTTTGGGTCGTACCGACGGTCTTCAAAGCGATGCAAATAGAAATTGTTACCTTAGAGTGGAAATGGCTGTGCAATGAGTCATGTATGGACATTGTTCTTCGTTGAAACAAGAACTTTTCAAAATACCTATGAACTTTAATTGATTCCAAGTGCACGAGGAAAATTTAGAGTTTGATGGTTGCACCCACGTAATTTGTCGTTTAGCAAAAATAAGTGTTTATAACATTGGCTTTGCAGACAGTGACCAAGGGTGACATTTCGTACTGCCGTCAAGATTTGTCTGTCGAAGGTGATGCATTGAGTTTAATCCCTTAACATAGTGAGTTTTAAGGCGATGTCGAAGCATTAAGCGATCGCCTCTGGATTTGCGCATGTGCAGTCACCGGCTCCGTGGCGTACTCGGGGGATAGTAGTAGCCTGCCTTGTCGATTTTCGTTTGGCCACTCGGCATTTCAGTTCTGAATGAGTTTAATATAGACGCAAGAAATTCCGCCATTGAGGAAGGACAGAGACGCCACCAACCTCCAGGTTGCATAAGGTGTCATTGATATACCTCTACCATTGTTTAATTCTCCTTTTGCCTACATCTCCAAACATCGGTTGCGTCTATGAGGCTTATGAAATAGCGATGCGTTCATTCAATCGTTTTTATGGCGTCATCCGTGTTTTGTTTGCGTAAGAATGGAATATATGAAGAAATTGAACCGATTTCATGAAATTAATTCAAATTCTAGGTCGAAAATCTCCAGGATGTACCACATTTTCTGCGGTATTGTCATATTTTACAAATTTGTCGTTTGTTTCAGTTATGCCTTAGTTTCTCTTTCATATTCTGACTATTAATTTAGGTATCCATTACTCCACAAGTTTCTTAGTTTTATTAGACATCTATAGAGTAGCATGCTGATTTTTAAGTATTATTCGCATAATGATTGCCATCAAATGCTATTAGTTTATTTTTATTTTATCTGTTAGTTTTTTGGTTTGAAACGAAAGTTTTTTTAATAAAATTTAGGACAAAGTTGCGCATGGGTGAGACTTTCTGGTGTTTATAAAACCATACTGCAACTATTCAATTCGTAAATTTCACAGTGATGTCCTCAGCTCTATTCCTTACCTTGTGGGAGTTACACGATACGTCAGGAATTCAAGTGTAACGGCGATTGATTTCCCCGCTGGCCAGTTGCCTGACTAGTTCGATCTTGTTGTTCTAGTGCGTGGGGAAATAGTTCAATGACTTTTATCCGTAGGCGTCGATGCGAAAACAGAACTGAAGGCTATGGAAAGACCGTAGGACACAGGAATAATTGGACTAAAGAGAGAAGTGTGTTATTATGTGAAGGGAGCGTGACTTCAATTTCTCCCTGTTACTCATATCCTGATCACATATCTTGTGGGTTACTTAGTACTGGTACATTAATTTGAATACAGCGAGTTTTATTCTGTTTTTGTTTGAGGGTACTTTGGCGTGGCAATTGGTTTTCTATCCATTACAGGGATTTGTACCACGATGTAGCAGAGCATCTGGACTAATTCAGTTTTGCACTGAATGGTTGAGGCCTTAACTTTGTAGAAATCCATGTTTAACTTAAGAAATTAAATATTATCTTTGCTTTCTACAGAATTGCTTTCTACAGAATTTCTGTAGAAAGTAAAGATAATATTTAATTTCTTAAGTTAATTCAGTTTTGTTCCTAAGTTACACGGATGTGAAAATATGACGAATCAATAGAATAGGGAGGTAATGGGAATCCTTTGTTGCCATAGCCTCGATCATACTCGCAAGAAAAATGGGAGTATAGACCTGGCCTATTCGACGTCCGAAGAAGGTATTTCGTGTCCTCAGGAGTAGTGAATAGAATACCAATTGATTTATTCGCGTGATATTCTAATTTTTGGGTGTTAATTTCTTGGATATCCTTAATCGATCTCGTACAATTCACCCTTTCGTTTGCCTTCGTGTTGTGGCAAGGACGATGTGATTTATTTCTTTCTAATCGACTGCAATATCGTTTGACCGCTAGTTATGAGTCGCTAATAATGTAATCTGTTTATTGGATGATAGAAATTTAATTAATCCCATTGCGTTTACACGATAAAATCCTCCTCATATCCAGAAATCCGTTTTACCTGACGATAGTATATTAATGTAATTCCTCAATGTCATTCCAAAGTGATATTGGCCTGAAAATATTCTGGAACTGTAGGTATTTTTCTTTGTTGATAAAAATTCCTGACGCGTAGCAAAAACCCAGGAGCCTAGTTCAAGATGCATATTTGTGTATTGTTTTATGGATAACTTCAAAATAAATTACCAATGCAATCGGCGTTTGCAAATATTACATTTTAAGGTCTAGCCACGGAGGCCGTGTAATATAGTCGGAAAATTTTATTAAAAGTTCTCAGAGGCATTAGACTTAGAGGATTCCTGTTCTTCGTTTCCAGTAGGTTCTCCTTCGAACCGAAATGTTCCTCCGAAACAAATTGTCTCCACGTATGTGAAGCACGTTATTCATATAAAAGGTTCGCTGCAGCCTCCCCCTCCGGCTCCAGTCGATGTCTGCTGCCCAAGAAGAAGAGCCTTTGTCCGCCGGGCGATTCACTCCGCCGCGTGCATTTGAGTCCCCCTTGGCCGCCTCCTGCACCTCAAATGTGGCAGGCCACGTTTTCGACCGGCTGAGAGAACGACAATACGAAGGCACGATGGTCGGCAACGAGTGGTTGTCTGAGAGCGGAAGCCGTCCACATATGTCGCTTACGTCCTCCGTATCGGTGCATTTTTCCACCCTTGAGTAATGCGTCGTGACAAATGAGCCGCTTGATTTCTTATTTCCCTAGTCCGCCGTCCGACATAAAATTTTTGAGCCTTGATAAAGAAATTTGAAAGGTGTCCGATTTCATCATCCTCAGGCCTTCAGTGCAGAGATGTCTTGTCTGCAGTCCTATATTTTTCCCGAAACAACGCTAATTCTACAATGGCCAGTCTGGTTTTCTGCCGTAAATTTCTTATCATTTTCCTGAAGTATTTTTCCCTTGATCGCTGTGTGTTATGTTTGCCAGTCCCTCCCTAACTGTCTAGTCTCATCTACACTTCTCGTTCTTATGGGAGATTCTCTATTTCCCTCGGGTATTCATATGCCTACTCATGTGATGTAAGTTTGCTGGTTCTTAATATGAGAAAAGAAAATACTTTGTTCTTCCACATATGTTTTACTATGCACGGCCTAGGTGTCGACTTACAAAGTCATCATCAGGTGAAAAACAGAACAAAGTATTTTCTTTTCCGATACGAATCGCTTCCACAGAGTGACGCGTAAAACCATTCTGGTTCTTAATAATAACTTTTATTTCATTATTCCCGTGCCGTTATAAAATATATGTCATTAAATATAGCCTATGCTCATATTTAGTTGTAGGATTGCTACTTTTTATATAACTTGTAAAAAATGCCAATAGTATGATAGCTAGCTAATCTCAGTACTAGTCTGCCTGGTTTTTGGCAATTTCATCGGTTTTTCTCGCTTATTTCTTGATTTAATGATTTTAAAACAAGGTTTTATGTACGTTGTCATTGCATTTATTATTAATTAATGTCCCTTTTCACATTTAACCATGAAAATTAAGAACACTTAACTGATAAGTACAAGTAGAATTTTTACAAAGGTAGCTTGCAATGATAGCTAACAGGAGACTTTCTTATATTAAAATGAAAATAGCTAACAAAAAGATTATTGATGCTTTGATGGAAATTTGGCAGAGCAGAGGCGACATCTGAACAAAAAAATTAATTTAAAATATTACTTCTGATGACTAGTATATGGTCGAGTCGAAATGTTTTAAAGGCAAGGGAAGTGGTCGGTTTGGAAACTGTGATGAAACTCTAGTTAGTTCATACAAGGGAATTTTATTTTCAAGGAATGCTCATGCTATCCTAATTTTAGTTCAGCATACGTAGAAATTTAAAATATTAACTTATTGGATCATGGGGTCGTTTAACTTAACTCATCACTTGTATGGGGCACCATGAAGGAGGACATACGAGATTACAAAACTGGAGAAGGTAGAAAGAAAGGCTGCCAGATGAGTACTAGGGAAGCATAGGAGGATGGAGAGTGTGACTGAAATGTTAAAAACGCTGGACTGGGAACCTTTACAAAGGAGAAGGAAAATAAGCAGAATTTGTGGAATGTTCCGCATTCTGAAGGGAGAGAAAGCGTAGGCAGAACTAAGGAAAGAGGCGGAAAATCCAAATTCCATAGGGATGAATGATCACAAATGCAAGATAAAATGCCGGGAACAAAGAGCAAATTAAAAAACATAATTTTTTCATCACGTTTAATTTTCAAAAGTTTGATTGTAATACTTGGGACTTGTGTGCCACCTGACATTGTCTATCTGCACATGTGAGTTTTAATAATAATAATAAATATTAATTTCAGTTCATAGAAATGTTTCCCCATCCATAATCGTTCACCTTTGAAGTTTCCCTGCAGTTAAATGCTCGGGCGTGTGATGGTGCGTTTAGAGCGTCAGCGGTGCATTAAAGCCAATTACCGCCTAGCTCTAACGGGCGAATTTTGCAATCGTGTATCGATTGGCGTCGTTATATATTTCTATTTCGGTAGCAAATAGCTGATGATACCCGTATGACGCAACTGTTCGCTTCTAGGACCTCTCGATGTGTGATATAATATCATCACACATCATTGGTGTGATATAACCAGTTTTTTCCCCATCATTCATCATGGAATATCACAAAGTTGCACGCGATACGATGGAAATCAGTTTTCAGAAAATGCTAGCCTTTGAGTGAATATTGATGTGAGCTTGGTAATTTAGCCAGAGTTCTAGTGTCCAGTAGACATTTGAATGTCGCCCTCACGGCTGGAGACTTGTAAAATGCGAAAAATTTCTGGAGGACACCATTTTTAAAATTAAGACGGGGATTAAAGCATATAACCCCATATTGTATTACGAATCTCATTGTTATTCCTGTCACTAAGTGCGTATTGTATGTGCGTATTGCGGGTATCTTTAAGTTTGTTCGTCTAACGAATGGCCCCTCTTTCCCTCTCGTCGAGGAACGTTAAGATGGGGTCAAGTCGCCCCCACCCCCAATGTTCGAGACTTGGTTCGTGCACGTCCCCCTACCCCGCCGGATTGGGTGCATTTTCGCTTCCATATCCCTCACAATCTCTCCTCTCTTCAGTCATCGCTCTTCATTCCCCTCCGTCTCTCTTCCCATGCATCGTACATATCTGGAAGTACGCGACCACCCCTCAACACCTTAGAGTCGAGGCGCTACGGTCGCGCCACTGTTCATTGTTCCTTATCTGGGCGGCTCCAGAACATAGCGCAAGAATGACCGATCGAAGAGATCCAGGGTGAACGTACAATAATGGAAGGGTTCGTGAAGGAGTTAAATGCTTGAGCGCTTTGCCGACTCACATTGGTTTGGTACATTCAAGGGTAAAAGGAGGGCATTAATATTAATAACTAGTCGTTTGACCAATTTGGAGTCCGCACGGCTTACTTATACTATCCAATGTTTTGAAATGGCTTCCATGGGCAAGCGTATTCGGTTGAGCGAACTTAACGTTGCTTAAAAATACTAAAAGACACGAAGCTTGACAGGTCGCGGAGGGGGAGAAATGATGTTCTCCACTGTTCATGCGATTTCACTGCATCATTCTCCTTTATTCTTTACTAGTATTTCTTCGTGCACCGTAAACTTTTGAAAATCAGGTTTCGCTGCACAAGACCTAAGTTTTTTTTGTTTGTGAAAGATGATATTATAATCCGTCGGTGAAAGAACTTGTGACGATGCGAATGCTTTTCTTCGGTGCGTCAACATCAAACTCTTTTGAAATGCACCGACAAGCCCAAGGAAATGGCTCTCGTACGTAGAACAATTTGTTTTCCATTCATTGTTGTTTACCGTCAGAGAGAATTGCGATCCTTCGCCGTTAGAGTCCTGTAATAAAAGGCCTTTTATGGTATCCCGTTCAGTATGGAGACACGCGGATTTTAACGCGCGGCGTTCTGCACCGCGCCGCCGGCACAAGGCAGGAGCCCGAATATCCCTGACCCCATCTCTGAGTGGCGTGGGATCTGGGCGGCATTATTGGCATTTTAACCGAAACCCTAGAAATGTTGCCTTGGGCTTGTCAGCTGATTTCTGTTTATATGTATTTATTCTTTGGCTAAGCTTGCAAGGCGTTGGCTAAACTTGCAAGATGTGAACTTATTTCGTAATCTTAAATTCTTTGATGCACATTATAAACATCTGTACGAGGCTACCGCGGATTTTGCTTTCGTGGTGTCGACGCGAATGATTCTAGAGACCTTTTGTCTGCTCGAAGTAACTCAACTCCAATCGGCTTATCAAATTGACAATTTTAATTAGATCGATATAAGATCTGGCGAAAGCCTCTTTCTTCGAAATTAATTGATGGAAGGGTCTTCCAAAGTATTTTGGTTTTTTCGTATTTTGTGTTAGTAATTCTTCACGTATTAGTATTAGCATGAATGGTAATTGGCTAAATTAATTTTAATTTTTAGAAAACCAATAAATACGATTGAGTTCATCGTCGATTTGTTTTAGTCATTGTTGCTCTGTATTTTAACGTTTTTTAAAGCTACACTTTGAAGATCATGTTCGAGCGAGGGAAAAGTGAATTGTTTGTGGTAATCTAATTCTAGTGGGTGCGGTCGTGTGCTGTCCCCCCTCGATGTTGGTCACACTTCTGAGCGCAATGAGCACTCGTCATTACTAGTTCCGAAAATACTGGTATAACCGGCTAGCACCTGTTAAAAATCTTCATTTTTGTTCTAACTGAAATAGGTTTTAATTACTTGAGTAAAGTGTAATTCCGTAATTATGTTTATTTGCCTGAGGGGCCGACCGAGCAACAAATTCACGTGATTCCTTCCCCTTGGGCACTAGGAAGACTTTCTTCGCGAAAGGGTCTAGGTTTAACTATCTAGAAGTCTAAATTTCAATGATAAACTATAGCCGGGGTTAACTACTGAGATTTTTGTCCTCATCTCAAGGCCTTTGTTTTATTGACATTTTCGTAGTTTCAAACCTTCAACACTCCAAACGCTTTTTGGTCGAGCGGCCACAGGCCCTAGGCTTGATACTTATCGTTCGTTTTCAGTTGGCAGCAGTTCCGTTGTCTTGCATTATGTCAAATAATATTGAAGTACGTTTTGTTTCATTTCAAGTGATTCAGTTGCCAATACTTTTTCTCGCATAGATTCCGTCTGATAATAGATTTGAAGTATTTTTCGCTTTATGCGCTTGATGTTTAGGGATATTTTTTCGAAGCGTTTCACTTCTGGCTGTTGGGTGTCGGGCTCAAATCCGGGAGATGTCTGTGAGCGCAATCATAAAAATTAAGCCGCTTTGTTGACGGGATACCCCATACGATCTGGGTGTAAGCTTAGGCAACTCTGGGGAAAGTGTAATTCACTACTTCCCTTTTCCTGCATACGTAATTTGACACATCGTGGACCTTTGCTCGAGTTAACTTCATCCATGATGTTAATGTAGATTTGCAGCCGTGGAAAGTCTTATGAGTCTCCTTCCTCTTATGGTCCTGATACTAAATGTGCGAAATTGTTTCTGTTATATTGCAAAGTTTTCTTTTAAATTAGACTCATCAAAGTTGACGTTGGTCTCTGCAGGTTTAATTAATGGCTATAAGTAGCCTAAAGCTTACTTCTACTGCCGGTTTCATAATAATGGAACTGTGGACTAAAAAATATGTGCTACTCTGGTCTCTTTTGACCCAGACCAAAGATAATACAGGTACTGAAAGCTTTATATATGCACCAAATGCATGAAATGTAAGGGATCAAGGTAAATTTTACTTCAGTGGAGGATAACATTGACAGGGACCGAAAACCGAGGCTAAATGCGCATTGGTCAACTTTCGGCGTCTACAAATGAAAAGCTGTTGATTTCAGAGCAACGAAAATTTCAATCTAAATAAAGGAAGCTTTATAATTGATATGTGCCTGAATTATGAATAAATATCATTCCTTCAACAAATATATTTCTGTGTATATATATATATAATCTATTTGCAAAATATTTGTTGCATTCCTCAAATTATAAATCAATATTGTGAAAATTTACCTGCTCTAAAAAATTATTCAGTAAAATTCTGGAATGAAAATTTGCGCCAAGGTTTTCTCAGTAGTTCATTTCGGGATGGGTTTTGGGATTTCTGTATCGCACTCAAGGGTTCTCTTAGAGTGAGACTAGCCTAACTGGTAAGCTCATGCAACTGCAGCTGATTCACGGCTGCATACCGGGAGGTTTACCATATATATTCCTTGTGTTTAGTGCAGCTATAAAGCTTTATGAATTTGTATAATACTTTCCTCAACAACAAATTTTCCCAAAGTAACACAGTTTCATAGTCTGGTCCTGTGATTTTGCATCCAATGGCAGAAAATCTTGACTGACTAGCTGATGACTCTCGACAATCTGTCAATGCTGCTGTTGGCTGGTGATTGAGGGATAACATTGGTTGACAGCAAATGGCATCATGGGTATGTTTGTGAAATATTAAAGAATTGTAGGTATGGTCAAACAAATTGGTGATTGGGCCTATAATGTTCGTAGCTTACGTTATAATGTTGAACTAGTTGAAAAATAGGTAATAGCTCTAGTTCGGTCAAGTTATCGTTTCAGAATTAAAATTCCCCATTTGGGTGAATGGCCTTTTATTGTTACTCCCTTTTTGGTAATTGCTTTTTGGGTCCTTGCTTGGATATGGTTATCGATATTCGTTTTAGAATGGGGTGGAATGGACGCTAAGCAATAAATCCTGTCACATCCGTGCCGTTCTCCGTGCCACTAACTGTAGTAAAATGCTCAATCAGTACTAGCTGGAAACTATTTGTAGTATCCAAGCATAAAATTTTTAATAGTTCTATCGGTGTCTGAAGCAACTTCGAGCGGTCACAGTTTAAACCATGTTTAAATACTGCATGCCGTGGAGTGTTTACGAGAAAGTGTTGTAGCTTCATATGCAAGATATGGAAAATCTCAAGGAAAGAAACGATTCGCATCACAAAGTGAATCTATTCACTCCAAAAATATATTCGTGAAATCGCATTTTGGACGAGCGTTATGTGAAATTTTTTAAGACTTTGCAAGGTGGATTTTAGCCACCTTCCAGACTAAATGAAATCACTGCAATTACGAAATGCGTAGAATTGCAGTTTTAATTTTGTCTGTACTATAGAATAGTATTATTCATTATAGAATGATTTTCGGCCTCTCTGTTTTAATTTCTTTTGTTCTCTGCTTTAATTTCGCGTTCGACTCATGGTGCAACATCTGGAAATGTCCGTTACTCTCTTCGTTTTATATAAATATAGTAGTATTTAGTTGAAATACTAAATTATTGTGATAAAATATGCGATCGATTCCTTTAATTCTCTGGGTACGTGTTTTTATTTGGGGAGATACTAAAAATCTGTGGTTTAATCGCTGGAAATGAGGTGTAATCCATCCTTCTTAACGTACTGCCATGCCGAGATACGAGCCGGTAAAAAGAAATACCAGTGACAGCGAATCGGATCGCAAACGTGGATTGGTAGCGTGTGGTGCCGTATCTTCTTGATTCGAATCAGAGCGGAGCATGTTTCTAGTTCCGGGGTGCTATGCATCCTCCTCGCCTCGTCCATTCACGTGGCTAGCCGCGGTGCATCCGCCGCGAGATGGCGTGGCGGCTAGATCAATGGCGTGTCGCGCGTGGCGTCGACCCGCCGTCGCCCGAGCCAAGATGGAGACGGCGGCAGCATCCAGCGCGCGCGCCACGAGGAGGCATCGATCCGCGCGTAATCGTACCATTGATGGCACGGCCGTCGCCTCAGCGGTCCCCCCCCCCTACCTCCCGGCCGTGCGCGCCGCCCGCCCTCTGTGCGTACACACCTATCGATCCCCTCGCCATTTCCCGCCTTCCGATTATTAATTTCCTCAGCGAAGTTCCCGCTCGCACTGACTTTCTCCCAGCCGCACAGCGTGCGTGCTGGGTGGCGTCCATATCGGTCGCGCCTACCCTAGTTTCCGAAAATGGAAACAAGCTCACGTGATCTCCCTTTTTCAGTCCCTTATTTTGGTCCGACCATCCGCCGCCCGCCACGCTCGCCGCCCTCCTCGGGCAAAGAGTGGATTAGACCCTCCGTCGGACATGAAATGACTCTCCTTGCTGTCGGAATTAGCTTCGGAATCGGGGCAGCCCGACGAGATTTCGACAGGCGTGTAGCTTTTGGTCAGAGCGCTGCCACGGCATTCGCCGTGCGGAGACAGATGGGAAGTTCCCTGGAAACTGGTTACGTAATTGTACTCGATCACGCATCAGTTCTCCTCCTGAATACCGCTAATCTCTGTGGCAGCCAACGGCTCTATAATGCAGCGGCGGTAAACCGCGGTGCCATATTGGTATGCCAGAGTACCGCCACTACGGTGGGCCAAATTTCGCTACTTGCGTTTATCTCAAGCCAAGTACTTGTCCCTGAAATAGTCTCTCCTGGGGCATATCATAGGGAAACTTAAACTCTGAATTTCACTGGTGGGAATTTTATTTGCTTTAACAGCGTGGCATCCAATTATTGGAATTTATTCGCTTGCAAATGTTGTTGTTTATGTTACCAACCCTCAGCGATGGCATGGAAGGATGAAACGATTCGTCATATTTGTTCCAATATAGTATTCAGCAGGAGGATCGTAGGGTTGGAGTTGTATTTATGCATAACATCAGGGTCTATCGAGGATTTGAGTGCCCTTCGTTGTCTGTGAAACAATTATGCGATGCAGAAAGGCCTGGATTTAGATTACGAACGGAAATATACTCTCTTCAACTGGTGTTTTCCTCAATGCTCCATTTATCCACCTCTCCATTGTCACATTCATATGTTGTTTCTTGCGGTTCTTCCTGAGGCTTATAATACGAGTATTTATCGTTGAGAATCTCTTTGACTACATACATCAATTACTATCTCGGTCCAAACTGAACTCTCAGACTAAGTACACATCTCTCCTGCCTGTGACTCAGCTCTCAACTATCCTCTAAATCGGACCAAACCAGTGTAGCGCAATTATTTCAAACTTGCCTGTTAATTGGCCCAGTCCACATTCTTGCATAAGCTCCTCATTACTCTCCTATTACCTATCCTCTACTATTTTTACCACAAACACACCCCATATCCACCACATTCAGTTGAATTTTAACATTATTCTGGCGCGTTCAAGTTTCGCGTTCATGCAGAAGTGTGGTTAGGATTCTTACACCCTGGCATTTTTGCTGCATTACACATTTATTTTTTAATAAATATACTTTCATGCACTACCAAACTCTTTTCTGATGGCATTTGTGCGCCTTTAATCTCTTCATCTGTTGTACCATCTTTCGCAAGAATTTAATCAAAACATGCATAATCGTTAACTTGTTCATAAACATCACTGTTTACCCTCACAATGCAGTCATTGTTCTTATTCTTCTTAACTAGTACCACTACTTAGGGTTGGTACATAATTGCCTCGATGTCATTCTACATTTAGTTATCTCTCGGGAGATATTCAGGACTTTCTGCATATCTTGTGGGCTCCTATCTAGCGATATTGCATCTTCATCTACATAAATACCCGGCGAGCTACCAAAAAAGGTGTGTGGCAGGGGGTTTAGCACCAGGAGGAAAGGGTAAGGGATGAGAGGGTTGGGGTTTATTCAAATAGGTAGGGGAAGGGGGGAACCTGTAATATATATATATATATATATATATATATATATATATATTCAATTTTCCAGAAAGAAAAAGGCTAAGCTAAATATTAAAATAGGCGGGGGAAAAATAGAGCAGGTAGAACAGTTTACATATCTCGGAAGTGTTTTGGACCAATACGGTCAAAGTGGTAGGGACGTAAGGAGAAGAATTGCGCTAGGCAAGGAGGCTTTCTCAAGGAGGAGGGAGTTGATGACGGGGACGTTGAGTAGGGATGTTAAGACAAGACTCGTGAAAACTCTTATATGGAGCGTAGCTATGTACGGCGCGGAAACGTGGTCGCTGAAGCAGGAGGATAGACGTAGATTGGAGGCTTTTGAAATGTGGGTGTGGAGAAGAATGGAGAAGGTGAAATGGACCGAAAGGAAAACAAATGAGGAAGTACTAGAAATGGTGGGGGAGGAGAGGGGTTTGTTGAGAGAAATCCTATGGAGGCAGGAAAAATGGATGAAAGGCGTATTGAGCGGTAGTGGAATGTTGAAGAGGGTAATAGAGGGGAGAATGTTGGGCAAGCGAGGTAAGGGTAGGAACAGGATATGGTTGTTGGACGGGATGAAGGGAGGAAAGAAGTACACCGAGATGAAGAGGGACCTGATATAGATTAGTTTGCTAGGTGGGGAGTCACAAAATGTTTATTTGATAGTTGTGTCCATCCAAAAACCTACCTTAACCGGTAGAATACCTAAAAAAATATATATTCATTGAAACATAGAAATAGGTATAAGGAAAGGGGATAGGAAAACACATAAAAGGCGAACAGAGGACATGTGGGGAAGGCGGTTTTTGAGCAGATCACGAAAGTAAAAATGTTTCCTTAACCGGGATTTGAACACCGTACCTTCCACTTGCCGGGCGGACGTGCTACCAGTTACACCACCAAGGAAACTTAATTTACCCTGAGATCTGCGATGTTTTAAGACGCCCAAGTGCTCCGAATCATTTGCCAAAGGAAGGCTTTAGGGACTGTACGTTAATACTTATTGTAATGAGCTGACTCCTGGGGGATTTTGACAACAAGCATTCTGGTCTCTTATCGTTCTAGGAAAAAATGACATTTTAAACCTGTCGTTCTTGCAGTCTATCTCTCTTTGCCGGCCCCGGTGGCGGCGGGGTAACGTCCTCGTCTACCAACTGAGAGGTCACGGGTTCGATTCCCGTCTGGGTGGATTTTTCTCCATCCAGGGCTTGGCTGTATGTAATTGTCTTCAATGTAATGTATGTAATGTAAGGGTTAGGTGGAAGAAGGGACTATTTAGTCTCAACCTCGCCCAATTAAGTCGATAATAAATAAATAAAATAAATAATCTTACATTCGTGATCCCTCCGACCGTAATACGTTGGGGTTCGTAGCGTTTGTATCTTAAATGTGCATTTCAATCTCCAATTGTTAACTTATACCATCCTTGCATGCATATCTCACATTTGTATCATAAGCTTATCGAACGGCCAAGGCGACGTCATTCGTTTTTGTGTCATAGAATTCTTCATTTCAAACCACTTGCCTTGCTGATTTTTACATCGCTTTATAGCGTTCACCGATTTCTATTTCATTCCTCTCCTTTTCTTCCTCAATTGTCCTCGTTCAACCCTGTATGTCTTCTCTAAATCAAAAAAATGTATTATCAATCATCTGTGACACATCCTTTCGTTTCTCAAGTACTTTTTTTAATTAGGGATGACTCATACCTACGTACATCCTCCACCAGGCATGAGACCACATTCATCTCCTGAGATTGTGTCCATTGTTATTTTCTGTACTCTTTCAGTGAACACTTGACCGAATACTTTCACCGTTTAATTCAGAAGACCATTAGTCCAATTATTTTTAACCGCCGTACGCAATTTCCCTTTACATACATTTATAAGTAAAATTATTGGATGTTTTAAATCGTTTGCCAATATAATTGAAACTTTTCAAAACCTCAGTCATCAGTAATTTGCTTTTACGTCTCCACATAATAGCTTAATAAACCATCTGCGCTCCCAAGTTTTCCGTCTTACTAAATGCTTACTGTTTTACCTCGTTTTAATTTATGACTACTTATTGGAAATCATTTTCACCACCTAATGCATTAGTTCACTTTCATATTCCCCATGATCGTATATCGTATTGGCGTTGATAAGATGACGGTGCTCACCATTATCACCTTCTGCAACAGCATCACGACGATTCACCAATCGCTTTACAGTCCCGACTTGGAACCAGCAGACCATTTCCTATTCCCAAAAGTGAAATCCTTCCTCAAAGATCACCACCATGGTGACCCTAAGTGTCGGCAAAGAATGCTGCACTCGTACCCTAAAAGACATTCCGGAATCCGCTTACCAGGGAGCCTTCGAGTCGTGGAAAAGCCGCTGGCAAAAGTGTGTCGACGCCCATGCAATGTACTTTGAAAAATGTTGAGGCATTGTAGCATTATCTGAAATAAATCTATTTTAGTTCCGAAACTTTTCCCGATACTTTGTATACAAATCTTGTAATATACCGGCTATCGTGCAACTCCTGCCCCGCCTTTTGGATCGAATGGACCACGAACATTTTCCAATGAATGAATAACCACCTAATTTCACCCCATCAGGCGCTTTCCTTAGTTTCCCTATCCCCAAACACTGCTTCCCACTGTTTGACAACTGCTTCTCCGTTACAATATTCGAAAACGTCCCGTAATCCTCGAGCAACGTAAAGGTGAGAACTCGCGAGTTGACACGCATCTGGTGGCTGCTGTAACGTTTTAATTACTCGTGCTCAACGGGGCTCACTAAACAGTAGTAGCGCAAGAAGTCTATATACTTTTATGCTCCAGTATCCTCCCGCTTCCCCGATTTCTCTTCCATGCACTCTCCCTACCCCTGCCTAGAAAATAGTGCTTCTCACGGGCTTCACTTATTTGCGTCCGGCATGGTCGTCAAAACTCAAAAGTATTAATATGAGAGTACTTTTTTATGTGCCATATATTTTTAATCCAAAAATACCCTTAGATATCAGCTATGTTCGATTTAATGATTTGAGTTTTGTAATTTTTTCGCGTCGCTATTATCAATATCAGCTGGTTACACTCTTCATTGAATCCATTAATTGCAGATGTTCGCATTTCATTAAGTGCCATGCCCTTAATTTTATTTCTTTCGCAGAAGAAATTAGTTGTGCATGTCATTATAATATTTTGTTTCATTTCAGATCGTCCGCTGAATACCTCGAAATGGCGTCCCCTCAAATGAATGGAGGCTTGGCCTGTTCCCTCGATAGGTAAGTCCATTTTAATTTTATATATTAACTTACGAACTAATATGCATTAGTCGGGACGTCGTTGTTTTACTTTTGTTGGTTTTAAGAGTGAACGCATGTCCTCTACGTTTGTCGAGGTCGTTTTATGGTCAGAGATATCTATTATAGGGTATGCTTGTCTGTTTTAGTTTCCACAAGTCCTTTACTTAATAATATTTATTATTGTACCCAGTTACCTTTTTATGGAAAATAACGGTGGTACTCACGGTCCGCTGGCCGTTGCTTATTGCAAAATTTTCTATGAAAGAGTTTTAGAAAAGTTTTTATCGAAAATCGAATGAAATATATGACAAACGCTTTTGGTCGCTCGCGTCAAACAAATGTTAAAAGCTGGAGGTTTGCTGATACATCGATTATGGGTTTCACATGTCAAACTCATAAATGTGTAGAAAATTGATCTCTTCTTTGTTCTGGGAATATGTTACTCAGAATACCATACTTAGGCTAGTTAGTTACTTTAAACAATAATGGATGAATTTTTCTTGCTCAAAGCGATCAAGTCGGAACATTAGTGAAAGCAATGTATTGCCGCGTACATCCATCAATGCTTCTGCGCTCCCTCGAGCCAGGAAGAAACCCGCGCAATAACTGACTCAAACTTCACGTACTTCCGACTGACTTCGTTTCCGGTATCGTTTCAAATTTGATACTATTGGAGACGATTTGTCGTGTAGTAAGAGGGTTTTGATTGGCTATGTTATAAAACGATTTCATAGAATTGAAGTGAAGTTTATTCCAAAAAAAATTAGAGATCCCGGTTCGGTGAAATGAAATGTTACGAGCGGGCACAATTTTGATAAAACTTACTGTAAATAAATTTTTCTGTAAAACTTAAGGAACATTTTTACCGCGAGCATCAGTTAGGCTTAAAGTTACTCAACAGCGCTGCTTCCGAGCGTTTCGTGTTATGATCCATTGGCGTTGCTTACTCAAGCTATGGTGCCTATAAATGCTCTCGGACCACCGGTTCCCAATCCAATCCTCTGGCTATTCTGCAAATTCTTCATCTGATTAAGATTTCTAATGTCGGCAGATCAGGCTGGAAGCTTTCATAGTGTAGGCCTTGTGCATCAAATGGGGGAAAACACAACCTCCAACTCTTCGTCCTATTCGTTAGATATGTCGAAGGATGGTAATCAACAAATTCTTTGCCTTATTAACTGTGGCGAATACATTTCCATGCCGTTAGTCCTGTACAAATGGCATATATAATCAAATAATGGCTGTTACTCATTTTACTCGTAAAATTGAAGTAATTAAAAAAGGCTAAGTGTTCTCTGTTTGTACTCGAATGTAGGCAAATTACTGGATTGTTTCACATTGTTCTTTGAAGTTTCCCGCTTCCGAGATTCACTTTATATAACGAGAGTGGAGCTATACTCTTCAAATCAGTTCTTCGTGAATTTTTCCATGTTATAAACAAAATCGGATCGTTACTCAGTCAGGTTGGCTGCAGATCTGTTCAAGTTTGTATAATGGTAGGGTATTTTGCAAATTTTCTGGATTTTAGTTTAAAACGGTAGCCATAAATAAAGATGGAGAAATACATAAATCCTGAAGAAATATAAGAAAAACGCTTGAACAGGCTAAGGACCCAACTTTAAGAGCATATCATACGAGGGTTGCCGTGAAATTGACTTCCGTTTTGAAACAAAATATATTTTGTCAAGACAGTTTTATTATATACATTTGAAAGGCAAATTTTTAAACTAATTTTCTACATAGTCACCATTTAAATGGAGGCATTTATCCTAACGATGCAAAATCTTGTCGATTCCGTCTGGGAAGAAATCTGCCGCTTTACATTTCAACCACTTGTTTACATCAGCGTGCAATTCTGCGTCTCTTTCAAAGTGCGTGCGCCCGTGCAATCTCTGTCCGTGTTGCAAGCCACGTCTAGCGAGAGAACCGTAAACGTAA
This sequence comes from Hetaerina titia, assembly GCA_037158775.1. Taxonomy (NCBI): domain Eukaryota; kingdom Metazoa; phylum Arthropoda; class Insecta; order Odonata; family Calopterygidae; genus Hetaerina; species Hetaerina titia. The sequence continues at coordinate 49,439,496 of CM073779.1, read as the reverse complement.
ATCGGAGATTTTCACGAATTTTTTTGTTTATTTTCACCGCAAGTTCATCTGTCACAGGACTTGGTCGACCATTGCGGTCCGCGTCGTGAACATTGGGGCGGCAATTTTTCAACTGAATGCACCATTGCCTCACTCCGCCTTAATTCATTATTTCGTCTCCGTACACTTCTCAAAGTTGCCTAAGAATTTCAATTGGCTTTTGGTTTTTTGCCAGTAAAAACCTAATAGCAGATCGCACTTCAAAACTCGCGCGGTTATCTATTGCAGCGCACATTTTAACAGTTCGTAGTGAGCAAAGTAGAATAACCGCGGTCTGCACACTACCACATGAGGGCGTTCAGACACCAAGATGGAGGCTCTAGCCCTACCCATCGTTACGGTAAGCCGAAACGTAAGTTACTTGTGTGCCTCATCCTTCTATTTCCTTTAATGCATCTTCATTCCTATCATGAAGCGTTCATAATCATTTGTATTTGAAAACCTAATCGTAAATGTTTTTCACTTGACTGAGAATTTTATTTTCTTTCCCATTACAACTAACTTCCTTCACAAAAATCTCTGAAAAATGGCTCTCTGCCTAAAAAGAGGGCATGTTTTAGAATGAATGATTCGTCAATAAACCTTATCTTGGGTGCGTGGGAATTATCTTAATCTTATATTAATTATCAAATCTTAGGTTTCCGCGGCGAAAGGATGAGCTTAAGGGAATAGTACGCGGTAAGGATAAGTTTCACGTTGTTTTACGAAGATAATGATTTCAGTGGGGGTGGGTCATCTAATTATTATTATTATTATATGGTAATCTACCGGTGAAGGTAGGTTTTTGGATGGACACAACTATCACATAATTAACCTGCGACTGCAAACGAAACACAATCGAGCAACCTACTCTACATCAGGTCCCTCTTCATCTCTCTGTACTTCCTTCCTCCCTTCATCCCATCCAACATCCCTATCCTGTTCCTGCCCCTCCCACGTTTGCCCAACATTCTCCCCTCTATTTCCTTCTTCAACATTCCACTACCGCTCAATACGCCTTATCGCGTATTGAGCGGTAGTGGAATGTTGAAGAAGGAAATAGAGGGGAGAATGTTGGGCAAGCGAGGAAAGAGCAGGAACAGGATAGGGATGTTGGATGGGATGAAGGGAGGAAGGAAGTACACAGAGATGAAGAGTGACTTGGTGTAGAGTATGTTACTGGATTGGGTTTTGTTAGGAGTCACAAAATATTTATTTGGTAGTTGTGTCCATCCAAAATTTACCTTAACCGGTAGATTACCTTACAGTAAACATCGACATACTACTCCAGCACCTCTGCCGGTTGCGGTAAGCTTCCTGGAAGGCGTCGATGAGAACCTCTTTAAGACAACTAGCAACTTCCTGTAGATGGAATCACGGTACCTGATAGTGGAACTGTAGATAAGGTGCTCCTTCGACTGTGGCCATGAGTACTCAGTGGTGAGTCTTCGTGAGTGCGGCTGCGCACTAATATTTGACGGCAGGCTGTCCAAGGGGAATGGGGGTACGAGCCTCGCGGTGGACTTGAGACAAATTGCGACGGCCGGGGAAACGACTGTCAGCCATTAAATAAGCGATGCAAAGTGACGAGCTAATTAGATTCGAGCGTCGTTTTACCTTAACACGGTACGGGAAAGTGGTGGAGAGTCTAACTCGCGAACGACGGCGTTTGTAGTGTAGGAGGTTGCAGTTGTGAGTTATTAATACTTTTCGCAACGCTGAGCTGAGTGAATTAAAATTACCTCCGGTGATTTAGTTATTGATGAATTTTTTCGCTGAAGTTTCAGTTTTAATTGATATTTAAGACTTGCTTGCACCCGGTACAGCTTATCTGCGTGCATAGTTTTGGCTCTGAAAACGACGGTTATTAATATCAGCCGGGTGCCTGAAAACGGAGATCTCAGGGATTTTCGCCAATGGAGCACTAGGCGAGTGTTCTGAAAAAAATTTGTTTCGACATTTCAGGAAGGAAGTCGTGTCATTTTAAATTTCATAATACATTAAAACTTTCGACGAACAGTTTAGATGGTAATGTTTTTATATTTTTAATATGTAATGTTTTTGTTTTATTTAGTGTACTTAATATATCCGAGTGATTACTTTGTTGTTTTATTCGGAGGAAAGTTGAAGTTTTGTCCGTAACCTCCTATTAAAGTAGTGATTGTTTTTTTTGTGCTTGACATTGGTTTTCTGTCTCTCTGTTGACTGCACTATATTCATGATAGTCCTACACTATTGTCACTATGTTTTACGGAATGAATGGTGGTAAGAAGTCTATGCATTTGAAGAATGGCTTATTTTAATCCTGGTTTCATAGTATTCATTTAGAGTTGCGTTTGGTGGGCGTTAGAAATGTAGAAGAGCTTGGCTGTGATATAAGATTCAACAAAAACTTACCATAACCAGGGGAGTTATATTGATAACCAAAGCTATCAACCCAAAGGTTAGTTTGATATGCGAGGGCAGAATTCACCTAGTACAGGCACAGGTGGGGCAGAATGGACTCCCTGATTTTACGGATGAATTGTAACAAAACCAACCAAGTTAATTAAAAAAGGTTTTATTTCTGAAAACTACATTCAATGCCTTGTTTTTTATGAGGTTTCGAAAATTAAATAAAACAGTGTCTGGCGTAACTTGGTGGAAAATCTTCATGTTGATGTTTTTCAATTAACAACTTTGCTTTTCCACATAAAATTATTATTATTAAATTAAACTTATTTAATGTAATATGTGGGTCGCGGTGGTCCAGTGGGTAGAGCGTTGGACTACTGAGAGGAGGGTCCCGGGTTCGATTCCCGGGCACTCTGAGAACCTGCAGCTCCACCCAAGCTAGTTGATTTTTCGGGTACCAGATCTTCCTGGGAAACCATAACCGGCACAGGGAAAGGAACTGGCCCCCCTACCCTGATGTGTGAATATTCACACGCCGTCGGGCTTGGTACATGGGTGAGCTCTACCATCACCTACCTACCTACCTAACCTGCGCATGTTGGGTCGTTCAAAAACGTTTTCGAAAACTCTTTTCAGCATATACTCGTATTGTGTTATTCCATCGATGACATCTCTAATTGCCTCCGTAAGAGCTTCCAAGGTCCTCGGTCGATTTTTGCAAACCTCAGCTTTGAGATATCCCTAAAAAAAAAGTCACATGGGCTCAAATCTGTAGAGCGAGGGGGCCATGGAACATCCCCTCTGAAGAAGATCAGGTGGCCGGGAAATCTTGCAGGATTTTGCGTGAACGATGGGCGTTACAAGCCATGGCACCATCCTGTTGAAACCAAAAGGCTTCTGTGTCATATTCCGCACCATATTCTTCCATTTTAGGGAGTTAAAAGTTCTCCAGTGTCTCACGATAGCGCACAGTAACAGTTGAACCTCGAGATTCAAAAAAGTAAGGCCCAACAATGCCTATGGAGGACACAGCGCACCAAAATGTCACTTTGGGGCTATAAAAAGGTCTTCGGTGAAGTTCGCGAGGAAAGCCTCGATGCTCACCATACTACTTCATGGTGGCTACGGAAAATGGCGTTGTTTCTCCCAGCTAACGCCACTGGTATCACTCCGCTAATTCACCTGCGCGCTCCTCAGTGATTTTTTTAAACTTGGGAGCCCATTCTTCCCTACCCTGTATTAAGCCAAAAGTATTGTGAAATTTGCACTTCAGGGTAGGGTGACCAAATCCTTTCTCTATGCCGGCTATGGTTTTCCAGCAAGTTCTGGTACCCGAAAAATTGCACAGCTTGGGTAGAGCTGGGGCATCTAAGGCGTGTCCTGGAATCGCAACCGGGCCCCCTGGATTGTAGTCCAACGCTCTACCAACTGCGCTCAAAGTCCAACCACCAACCACGTCCCCACTTTTAATAATATTGAGGAGGAAGTAGGAAAAAACTGAATTCCACATTATTTTCCGCTGAAACCCGGCATAGGCTTCTCCACATTATTTGGAAAATTTGATTTAACACTGAAGAAGGTAATATTTTCAAGCTCAAGTTCCTGTGAATATTAAGTGATATTCAGAGACCGTTTTCCTTCTTCCTCCTTAGTACACCGTTAGTTCTTTCCTCGCCCCTGTTGGCCTGCTTGCTCAGGTTCATTATTTTATCATTTCCTTCAAGACGCCCTCGAAAATTTGAAGATGTTCGAAGGAAGCGGAGGGATCTTGGTGCCGGGATAGTGAATAAATTGATAGGCCCCATGGAACAGGAACTGTCTCTCCCTGCTTGTGCCCATTAATCACTCGCTGTTTTCAGGTCAAATTTTGTTCGCCTCACGTCCATGTAATCCCTGCGAAAATTCTCGCCTCAAGCCCCTTCTTCGCTTTTATTCTAGATGCACGCCTTGAATCACTTAAGTCTATAGATTTCCTCACCCGCATGGTCTCTTCCCTTAACTTAAAAATGACCGAATCTTTGATCCGACCTCGCGCAGGTTTCTGCGTGTTTCATTATTTCGGAAAAAATCAGTACCGTGTTTTCTTGATTTAATGTTAACCTAATTTATTTAGCTTGAACTATTCGTAATTGGTTGATGACGAAATGACAAAGTACTTCCGAGTTTATTCAATGTGTGCACACACATTTAGGTTTATTCGTGGCACAAAAAAATGTATATCGTAATGTTCAGTCTACCACCGTAATTAGAGGACTTCTCGTAATGATGTAATTAAAAGAAACGTAGGTATAGCGTTAGTCTTTTTAAATCGGACTTGGGAAAATACTTCCCCAATGAAGTCCCGGGGTCGGACCGGCGGACCGAACGCCCTTCGGTCCGCCGGCGAGCACCATCCAACCAGTCGTCATGAGAAACCCGTTGGGAAGTACCCCGCCTACCGTCGGTTATACCGCAGAGTTTCGGGTTGGGGCCAGCGATATTAGGCAGCGGCGCGCTGATGGTTAAAACTTTTCTGTGTATTCTTCATTTTTCTAGAACCCCAAGAACCACTTCAGTGCGTCACTATTGAACACGCAAAGTGTAGCTTCATTTGTAATAGATGTGTATTAATGTTGCTTAGCGAAAAAAAATTTTTGATAGTGAGAGATTTAAAAAAAAATCCTCTCTTAAATGCTGTGTGTAAGAACTTGAATTTTTACCATTAACAGAATCCCAACTGATGAGACAGGAAACGATATTTTTCCTTCAATTTTGAGGGAAAACACTCATCAGTACAGTCGCTCATGAGTAATATTCGACGTAATAACAGCGGTGACCCCTATTCTGATTATGCTTGTTGTTCGATAGAGAAACGGAGTATGAGTGGATGGTGCCTCAATCATTCTCTCGTAAGTGGCGAGCCTCCCGCCTTAAACACGTGAAAGTCTTTTCATAAATGGAGGAAAGTTCACGCCTGCTCCATTACACCTCATGACCCCGGAAAACGCCGCCGCGAGTTATCATCCCCGCTCTCAATAGGCTCTCGTTGGATGTTTTTCGTCCGTGGGCCTCGGGTTTTCATCTGCCTTGAAGGCACAACCTGCCAGCCGCCACCGCAGCTGCTGCGACAGGGATGCCAAGCGTCATGTAAGCACAGCAAACGGGCTATATAACCACCTCCGAATGTGAGTTAGGGTGTGTCGTATGGCAGCGTAATGGTTTATTTTTGGTATAGTGGCGTGTAATGATGCCAGTTCTCAGGAAGACTTTCGATGATGGTGACATTTATATTGTAAATGTTCTGTGAAGTTTTTTTTTTCAATTCTCATAGTGCTTGACCTTGGTTCTGTCGAAATAGTGAATTGTGCGACAGAGAAAAGCATTTAAAAGCATTGCCTGATTCTATTTTTGATATTTCAGCTGGGTGGGTCTAATCTTGATGGTATAGTGTGGGGCCCAATGGTAAACTGCGGTGTATTTTACCTTTCTCCAAGTCTTGGTTTGTATTCTTCACATTTGAAGGAATTTCCATCCCATTTTTTTCTTTTGTGTCGTCAGAAATACCATCCTTCTCTTTGTAATACCTCACGTAAATTGCGGAGCTCAATCAAATAATTGCCACTGGTAATCTTTGCAGTGGCTACGAGTGGTTTTTTGCGTTATGAGGGCAGGTGGCAGGAAATACTGAGCCGCCAGCGACGAATGGATAGAGGGAAAGGCGTCCGTAAAGGAAAGATAAGTTTTGAATTCCCTGATATTTTTATCATTTTTTGTGAGGTGCCATAGAGTGCACGAGGAATGAGCAAATCTCTGAATCCGATGGTGTCCCTCTCCACTTCCATGGTCACCGATTTTTGAATCGCCACAGAAGAGCGAAGCTTGGATGACTTACTCCGTTTTTATCGGTCAAATTTCACGGTTTTCAGTGAGTCTAGCCTCAACCACTGAATCGCAAAGGCCGAGTGTACGGGCCCATCCGTTTGCCGGAGCAAAAGAGGGCTTGGGTGAGGGGGTGACGTAAGGTTCGCAGGGGTAACGTGGTGAGGTGCGTCACCCTCTCCCCCTAGGCCAGATCACCGAAACGGCGGTCCACCTGGTGCCACTGTAAATTAGAAATTCCCCTGCATCCTAAGGTCTCTACCGCCAGTCCCCCGTTGTTCGTTCTTCGTTATGCCGGATACAGTTAAGAACTGCTCCGTGAGTTTTTAAATAAAATAAATTTTATCAATCGTCGTGTAGCCATCTAGTTTCAGTTGTTGAGTGGCATACCAAAAGGTACACGTTGTCATGATGTTGTCGTTTACGGGCGAAGCAAGTTATAGTCTGGCTCATTAAAATATTTGGCATGAAAAATTGTGATTTTTTTTAGCTTTGTGAATGCGTTCTGTTTTCGCAGTAGCGCCTGCCAAGGGAAAATTCGTGTCAGAAGGTGATGCGAAAAGGCTGTGGAGGAATCGGAAACTAGTGACTTGCTCTGCTCTAGTTAAACATTAAAAATAACTGTAGTGGACCATACCATATTTAAATGAATCACCATGTGTGTTATGGTAATTCATTTAAAGAAACTGGCAAAATTCTTGAATTAAGGAGACGGCGAATAATTTCCTCATGGTTTTCTAGGATTCCACCAGTCTTTCTTCTTTAGTATTTCGAGTCCTAAGTCCAGCTTAACCCATGCAACTTTCCTCCTTGTCAAGCCATGCATAATGAGCGATTGGAATTCTGCGGTTGGGGTTCCCAACCTTTGAATTCCAGTCGCCCATTATATAGGGTTCTCTATTCCTTCAACTACAAACACCTTGAGACATAATGGATTAGTTCGGTACATGCATAATAAGAGGGAAAATGGAAGACTCTTAGATGGGAGAGCTATTCAGGGGTAACGGAGTTACCATTTGAAATAAAAGAATGGAGAGGTGCTGACGTTTAATCTTCGAGTTGATATATTGATAATAATTATGTGTTTGAATCAGGGGAGTGAAATGATTTTTGCTCTGGGGTGGACTGTTTCGTTCTCGAATACTGGCTAATTAAATTCCTTAGTCTGATTGAATCCCTTAATATGATTGGGGACACATTTAACTGGAGCTGCAAGGGGGTGTCACCGAACGCGTTTCAATGCATTGATACTCTTAACGGGGCGGTCTGGCCCTCTAGTAGTCATACTATTGAAATTTAGTATATTTAGGTACGTAAAACGTTACCTTTTTTCTGCTCTGAACACGCGGCAGTGTATCGAAGTGCGCCGTAAATTTTAATAAAACTTGTTTGAAATTACCATATTTGTTGTCAATCACCGAAAAAAATTTATTGAAAAATGAACGATACTGTATGCAGTGATGAGAAGAATCCACCTGCACACCTTGTACGACACGAGGTAAAGTGATATTCTCGAATAATGCGAGTGTGGATTCTCTTCATGGAGAGTAAAAAAGAACTCCCGCGACACACTCATGGAGAGTATAAGTATTTCTGTTTTTGGCCGTCGCTTTCCTTCACATGATTGGCGTATCCGCACTGATGATCGAGTCCAAGTGAAAACATGACCATGTAGCAGGTTCGATCACCAAGTTGAGATTTGAACTCGCGACCCTTGGGTTACCTGGCGAACGCCCTTCCCACTGGAATAACCGGCTTGCATTGAGGAGTCGGAGACTCTTCCAGATATGTGGAAGCCCCGCATAAGGACTGCCACTCATCTGGAAATGCTTCACAACCCTTAATTGGGCACATCACCGTCAGGTGAGGCTGGCCATCTCATTCCATGCGAGCCGCATCTTTGCGACGGAGGAAGGGCGTGAGCCTTGAAAGTATCCAAATCGGGCTCTCGTGATGCGTGGGGAATATTGATATCCCTCTGTCAGTGTGATTTGTTTTGAGGTTAATATAGTCAATTCACCGAGAGTCATGTACTGATTTAAGTTGCTCATCTTGCTATAGTCTTTCGCATATGCTGTTTGGAAAACGTTTCTAAATCACACGTTCGTCTGTTTGTAGTCATTGGTTCATAGGCACCGAGCGGTAAAAGAAATTATTTCTCTTTTCAAGCTGTCCAGCTTCGTTTTCAACCACGAAGTCAGTGAGGCGTGCGATTGTTCAGCAGCGGAACTGACCCGGGGCACTATTCCGAGTCGGCCCTTCACCGCCTAGGCCTTGGCTATCATTTTTTGTTTCTTTTTATTAAAGGGCGTGCGGGGCATTTCCCCGTATAGCTATCCAAAGAGAACTTTTGTTATGGTCCATTCGTGATGTGTTTTATTTAGGATCGTGAGCATGTACATACACCCACACTACACCTCGTATGAAGCCTTGGTGGCCTTTGGGAGGGAATGCCGAGACACCAGCCATGAAATGCAATGGAAAAAAGTCTGGAAAGGGTAGATTTGCGTCAGTTTTTTGTTAGTGTTTCGCTCTTTTGGTTTTATGGTCGCATGTCGTGGGGGGAATCATTTCGCATTTAGGTAAGCGGCGTAGGTTAATGAAACCAGTCCTTAACTGATATCATTTCAACGTTTTAGTCATATTACAACGATATAGTGAAACGTTGTTTTTCGTAGGTTTTTTGAGAGGGCCTTAAAACTTTGACCTATGAATCACTTGGTTTAGCTCTAAACTAGTTATCACCGACGTCATTATTTGATATGTCAATGGGTTGTTTATGCTGGAAATATTAGGAAAACATATGAATTCGAGTTGTATTGGTGTGAAATGGAGAAGAGTGGTGCTAATTTAACAATTAAACCTCATTTCTGTTAACTGTAGTTTTCATTCATTACTATATCCTACAAAGTAGAACTAAGTTTCGTAAGTGGCTTCCATATTGTAAATAATATTTTAATTCTAAAGGTTATAAAAGATAATCACTGTTTTGTAATAGGAGGATATTTCACCGAACTATTCTAAGAAACTTGACTGTCATCTTGTATTTGACTATGTGTATAATGTGTCTTGTCCCCAGTAAATTAATTTCGGAAAAATATACGTGTAATTTCTTGAATGTTTTTTCAGCCAAATTCGAATATGATTCAATTTACCATTTTCACGAAATATTCTTACTATTAAAACCATGTAGTTAGTACAAAAGTCTATGTTATTAGGCTTAAGTTTATGAAATTTCATGCATGACGAATGAAAAATACCTAGAAATTGATGATTCTGTATAAGATTGGTGATACCCGGTTGCCAGCAACTTCTTCAGATATGTATATGTTGAAAATATTTAACGTATATATGTTGAAAATGAATTGACAGGGCATTAAAATTCTGTGAAACAATGATCTAGACTCTTTTGTTCATCTAGAATTAGTGAAATTTGTAACCCCTCTACGTAAGAGCCAATGCAGTTGACGACAGAATTAAGAGGACGTTTTGAGGTCATTTGACTTTCCCTTCTCCCATGTGTGGTTTATCGTTTTTTAAACAGTTGAGCGATTGTCAACTGGTGGCGTGGTCGTTTCCCGCGTGGCGTCGCGGTGCCGCTTGCTCCGAGGGACGTGCGTGGGAGGATGTGGTGCCGCCCTCCAGGGTTATCCCGTCGCTGTGCCCGCGGCACGTTGCGTCTCTCGCGGCCTCCGTCGCGATAAGGCCAGCGCGTGCCTGGCGGGGCGCTCGCGGCAGGGGCGGTGTCCATCTCCGCCCCTTCACCCCATCCGACCCGCCCCCGGCCGATTCGATTGTCACATGCTCCTTCTGCAGTGCTCGCATATTCGTATCCTAGGCAAAAATGATTCTCTCTCATATCCATCCTTGAAACAACTCAAATTTTGGTTTCAACGCATTAGGCCACGTTTCTACCAACCGACTGTGGGTCTCAGACTGATTTTGGCCATATCAAATCCAAAGTAACTGTCCCAAATTATGTTTTGATAGGTGAGTGTGGAAATCACGTAACACTAATACCAACGGCGTGTGAAAATTACTCGTCACATCCGATTAGCCATTAAACCTTCCCCGTTCCGCCTGGTATTTCGCAGGAAATTCTGATACCTGCTAGTCAAAGGGCTGGGCGGGCTTGGCTGAAGCTCAGGTCGCCTAGAGGCGTCTTTCGGATTTGAAACAGGGCCCTTCGGTCAGCGGCCGAAAATTTTTGCACCCTAGTTCACCTCGCCATTGTCTTTATAAATAAATTCAAGTTGCATGCCAAAAACGATTAACCTAATTTAATGTATGTTGATAAAAATGCGCACGTTTAATTCCGGAAGTTTTGGTCATTGTTGCCACGAGCTGCCGTTATAGAAAAGCTCGACTTATTCGAAGAAAATGGAAGCTAGACCATAATGAAATCTTCGGTTACGTTTTGTTGGAATGCATGCAACGGTGTGGCAAAAGAATCTGCGAGCGCACGGTTCGAACATAAATTTAAAAGATGGAGAAAGCGAAACCAATTTGCCTCAATTCCGTGCAGTTACGTTTTGTGAAGCATCGGATTGAAAACAGCCATGCCTGGATTTCCATCAGCTCCTACATACTACGTTTTGAATCGGAAGGGCTTCGGTGAGGCACTTTCAACGGCACGAATTTTTTTAAGCGAGGAGATTATTTGCCAACGACTTTGATCTCTTGATTCTAAGCTTCAATGTTGTGAAGCAGTGCTCGAGTATACGAGTATTACCCGTACTTTTTTAGTTAATACTGTAGTAGTTTCTGTGAGACGAAATGTTTAATAGTTACATTATTCATTAGAATTTCGCATAATACAGCCCAGGGCACAATTACGTGGCTGTATGAGCTATCAATTGATATACCTATTAGGTAGCTGGAATCATGTGAAATTTTGTCATAAATTATATTTTGAATATAGTATATTTATTTTATGAAAATTGATGCGATGATAACAGAAACTATTCTACAGTTCCGAGTTTATAATTGGGGCCTTTATCTAGCAGTTAATCATGACGTAATTGTATGAGTGACATGTATCACACATTTGTTATAATGTTTCAGTGTTCAAAATAATGTAAATTAGGAGGCATTGACGTACAAGAGGTCAGAGTTTTTCTGGTCTCTTGCCCATTTACGTGAAATGCTTGGGTATTACAATTAAATATTTCAGTATTAATGTTTATTTTCAAATATAACTTTCTATTTTGGATAGAAAGATAAATAATTCCAAATTTTCAACTGATGCTAATTGTATACAAACCAATAACATCTGTTGATTAGATTTCATTTTAGCCAAATTTTACCATCATCACTTCGGAAATAATTTCCTGAAGTTTTATGTCCTTAAGGATGTACCTCATAATTTTTTCCGACTTGAACTGCCTGCATATATCATAAATCTACTTGTAAACAAAAGGCTTTTTACCGTTAAACAAATCTTTTCCATTGATGCAAGACTATCACGTCTTTACAACTGAACCTAGCCGTTTCCATTTCATAGACAAGCCATTGCCTTTCAAGTGCATACTCTCCCCAGTTTCTTCAGTCTCGATACTAGTGCTGGCCAGAAACTAGCGTACAGGTGACATTGAAGAACGAATTTGTACACAAAATTTGTTGCACGAAGATATACTACCTCTTCCGAAAAGAGCTGGAGATGGGGTCTCCGCGGAGGGAGTTTCAGGAGTAGTTATATTCATGGCGTTGTCTACCTTAGGAAGAGCGAGTGATGGCGACTTTCCTCCCGATTCGGAAGCACAAAATTGCCCTCTCTAGGAAGTTAAAGGCGGGCACCCTCTCCCAGGAGCTGCCCTCTTTCTCCGCCTATTCCCGCCACATTTCTGTAACCAACCCCAAGACGCATTCTTGGGGATCTATTGATTTACGTAGATGTTTCTGCTATAAATAAAGGCTGTAGTCACCTGTGGGGTGAGAATGGAAAATATGTGAAAACCTTCGTTATGCTGATATTCAATGGCATGCAACTCAAAATTCCTCTCAGAGCGATGCCATACTATTGTACTTCAAGTGCCAGCCAGTCATTTAATGCCTACAAAATGAACGTTTTCACCTTTTCTTCGTTCTCATCGTACTGGTGACTGGCTAATCACGTTTGGAAATGATGGCACGCATATACTTCTGAAATGCAATGGTCCGTTCAATTTTCTGTAGATTGGTCGATAGTGTTGTTATTTTTCTAGGATAAGGAAAAAAACGTTCCGCGTCCGCCCCCTGAGTGGGGTTCAGGATCACTCTGGGGTAACTGATTCTGTGGCTACTCATTAATTCCTTTGAATATTTTTTACTCCCATTAAATAATTTTGTATAATTAAAATGCAAATCATAGGAAAAGTAGTTACATGTGAGTCATAGTCATGTAATGTCATAGTAGGTATTACAGGAAGTAATAAAAAGCAATCTATAATGCAACAATTTCAGAGAGTAAAAATCATTCGCCTTGACCGGGATTCGAACCCGGATCCCTCGATATCCGGCCGAGTGCTTTAACCAATTAAGCTACCGAGACGTCCTCTTACACTCTGAAATTTTGGTTATAATGGTTTAATTTATAATGGTTTGGTTATAATAGTTAATTTGGTAATAATTTTGATTATAATACACACATAGTGGGTGACTCCGTTAAAGTTACTGTTACAGTTTCTTGAAATTAGAAAAAGCAATCTGTTTTTGTGGTGTAAATATTTTAAAACAAGGCATCTATTTGTGGGTTAGCTAAAAGCAAATTTATTTTCCATTTCACAGAATCTAATCTTCATTTAGTATTTTAGCATTTGGGTAGTAAATTTAGCAATTTCTGACCCTCGAGATCTTTTTTATATTGGAAACTTGGGTTTGGGAAGCAAAATTTATCTTTTCCCCGCGAGTGAGCGTTAATTTCCGCGGTGTAAAAATGGTTTAAATTCTTTGTGAATAAACATACATTAATGAGAGATCTAGTCAGGGAAATAATTCATCCCATCACCTTTTAAACTGCAATTCTTTTTAGTTGCTAATTATAAAATTTTTAAGGGAAATGAGACTCTCTCGTTGGCAATAATTAATTGTTCGGCAGATCGACCGTGATTTGTCGGAGTTGAGTTGTCCATTGATAAATGTCTCTATTGCGTTATTTTTTCATGAAAAATGTAAAAAGAATCCCGGAGTATATTTAGCAGCTATTTAGTGGCAGCCGTTTTATAATAAATCATTTACTAGTGTTAATTCTCGGTTTTAATTCTTCTATTAGTTTTTCTTCTTCGATTTTACACGCATCCCCTCGGGCGGTTTCCTTTTTTAATGAATTCCAGTAAACCTTTTACCCCATATATTGATTTTCTTTGGCAAATTAATATGATAACTCTCTTACACTCGAGTCCCTCTTTTGGGAATAGTTGATGTGATGCATTGTTTACGGTACGGAGTTAGTAAGGGCACCCGGGTTGAAGATGATAACCAGATCGTGTACCGGCAATTTTTTTTATTCATTAGCACTGCGATCCGAAGATTGGCTACCTGCACCACTTCATTCTTCCCTAATCCACTCGTATTCTCAAATATACATTTTGTCTCGAGGTGTGCCCAGTCAAAGTGTTTCACCTTTTCCGTCTTGTTCCGTTGCTCCCCTCTCCAAATCTTTTAACAAAAACTTAACCAGACAAAACTTAACCAGTATACCCTCGCTCATTTCACTCAGCCTCTACACAGATCACTGTTACTGCTCTTTTTTTTGTCTTCTCAATCAGTAGAATCTTCATCGTCATTTTTATATAATACTCTGTTTCTCATTACTCGTAATGTTTGTCAAAATAATTAGTTTCATCATTTCAACTTCAGTAATTTAATAACATATATACTATATAAAGCGGGTCGCGGTGGTCTAGCGGGTAGAGCGTTGGACTACTGACCGGAGGGTCCCGGGTTCGATTCCCGGGCAAGGCACTCTGGACACCTGCAGCTCCACCCAAGCTAGTTGATTTTTCGGGTACCAGATTTTCCTGGGAAACCATAACCGGCACAGGGAAAGGAACTGGCCCCCCTACCCTGATGTGTGAATATTCACACGCCGTTGGGCTTGGTACACGGGTGAGCTCTACCATCACCTACTAAACCGACCTTCGGGTTGAATGCTGTGTTTATGGTTTTTTTATACTATATAAAAATAATTGTTACAATTTATATGTATCTTTCCTAATAATAGGGTTTTCGCGGGTTTTTCACAACCCCCTTCTCTTCTTGGGTTTTTTCCCGCGTGGGTTTTTACTAGGTGAGAAATGCCACGTTCACCCTAGTTTTTCCCACAAACCTAATTCCTTTCTTACACTTTTCATATCCTAGTGTTTCTCTGTCATCACTGTCTGTTAATTTGTGTATATGTATATGTGTTGGTGTATCCCTAATCTATATATGTATGTGTGTGTGTATACAGTATGTATATGTGTGTATACAGTGTATATAAAACCATAAACACAGTAATCAACCCGAAGGTCGGTTTAGTGTCTGTCTATATGTATTTATGTGTAGAACTGCATGTATTTTATAAATTTTATGCGTTGTATAATATGTATATGACAATGGGTAAATGGAAGAAGGGACCATTAGGTCTCAATTTCGCCCAAATAAAGTACTTTATGGATCTATCTTTTGTGGGCTTCGTAGTTCAGTTCATTTGATTATCACCCTCCAATATCCTGGTGTTCAATAGGTCGTGGTAGTATGCATACAGGGTTCGTCCGGAAAATAAGTGTACTGAGCTCAGTAAAAAAAATTATTACACTTTTACATATCTTAAGCTAATATTCCTCAAAATAGGACCCTTGTGAGTCGATACACTTGTTCCAGCGGCGTTCCCATTCCTGGAACGCTCCCGGGAAGGCATCATCGGGAACCTCTCGAAGACACGTCGTCACGGCCTCTTTGACGGCGTCCAAAGTCCCGTATCGCGTTCCTTTCAAACTCCTCTTTATCTTCGGGAACAGAAAGAAGTCCGGCGGTGCCAAGTCCGGGCTGTAGGGCGGGTGCGGCAGCGTTGCCACGCCGTGCTTGGCCAAGAAGTCCGACACGACAAGCGCGGTGTGAGACGGCGCATTGCCGTGATGCAGCCGCCAGATGTTTTTGATCGCTGGCCGGACGCGGGCGACTCGTTTTCGAAGCCTGTCGAGCACTTGGACGTAAAATGCAGCATTTACAGTTTGTCGTTCAGGTACAAATTCGTAGTGGACGACTCCCCTTTTGTCAAAAATCCGGAAAAAAATCAGTACACTTATCTTCCGGACGAACTCTGTAGCCGCGCAAATTTTTCTTCTTCTTTGTTTCCTCGTATGCGACCGTAACATTTTGAGTACACTAGTGGTTGGTCCCAGCATTGTGAATTGTTTCTCTCTGCTTACAGTTATTAGAGCTTCATCCATTACGATTCTGCCTACCGCCTAAGGCAAAATATTCCACTTTTTTCAACTTTTCTCATCGTCGAGTAACGTCTACGTCAGTTTTTCTTTCACGCATACTCTAAGATTTATAATTTTCTTTGCATTGATTTTAATATAAATCACTAGAGCAATCGATCCATGTCGTCTAGGGATTACTGCTGGTTTTCTCGAGTGTGAAACGTAACTACGATGCCATTTGGCAAGCGGAGCACGTGAATTTCTTCCTCTTTTACTCTAATCACTCGATAGCCATTATTCGAGGCACTTTTTGTTGTCTCCTTCCATTTATATGCTAAACAGTTTTTATAATACATTCAATGGTATCAAGCACTGTTATTTATTTTAGCGTCTCACTTTCGTTTTTTTTTAGTGTAAGACAGCTAGAAAATTGCAGCGTTGATATAATAATATTATGTCATTTCCATATTATATCAAGTTTTTCTGGCAATGAGGGCTTTCCATTCAGCCTTGTCAAAAGTCTTCTCCACGGAAAATAAGTTCTTAAATTTCGTACGAAACGTCTTTATTTATAGGTGCCATTTTTACCATTGTCTGTAAAATTTCCACTATTTTTTAGTACACGTTTTTTTCCAAGTGACTGCCTTAAATTTTCACTCCATTCCTCGGCAGACTACTGATGGTGGCATTTTTGACCCATTTCGCACTACTCTCGAGTTATTTTTATGTTATATGATTGCGAGGAACTTTTTGATGTTTATTATTACTTGCAGTAACGCAATGAGTTTTATGTGGACAATGAAAATAGCATCTGGCCCATCCGAATCTCCAACTGCTAATAACTTCATCGGAAATCTTAATCCACGGTCATTTAAATATTTTGTTCCGCCAGATACTGCTTGAGAACTGAAATTTTAATTTAATCCGTAGAAGTTATTGTGTATCGCTTATTCAAGCTGCTGGGCATCGCATTATTAATGAAGTTAGAAAAACGATGGCACTTTATAAATTGTGCATTACTTTCCTTAGACGCTGTGGCAACATTAAGTTCCACATTTCGTTAAGTTCTTATGACCATATTATATTTTGCCACGAATTTACAACCGATACTCCTCACCCCCAGATAAATTTTCAAATTCGGAATTGAACTGTCATCCTCACTGTTTTTCCACACGCTGGAATACCATAAAGTGAATTATTTTACGATTTCGTCCCGTGCTTGTTGTGCAAAAAAAAGCTGGGCGCTTTCCCGTAAGGGAGGCCGCACTTCTCGAAGCCCCTCCTTCCCGTCTAGTCCGAGCTATTCGCGCCCCCTTCTGGGTGCGATTCCACGCATGAACGATCCGCCCCTCGGCTCCTCCTTCCCTTCCTCCGTCCGCGATCCTTGCCCATCTCCCAACATCCCCCTCTTATGCTCCCCAGTCGCGAGTCGGTCTCCTGGAACGTTCTCGGGTCCTTCAGTCGATCGAGTGCGAGGCTCCAGTCCATCGAGACAAGTTTGTTTTATTATTGTAGCTCGAGTGCGCGTTGCCGTCGTCCTTCGAAATGAAATCTCCATTCGGGGGAGGTGGAGCGAGCGGGTCGGCGGGGGGGAGGAGGGGGTAGGGAGGGGTTTGGAATGGAATTATCGGTACATGCGTACTATCCGACGGACCGAACGGCCGTTCCTCCCTCGCCCTTCGTATCGATCGTACCGCCCGACGACAAAAGTCGCGTTTCTCCCCGAACGCACGAGGCCTTCCTCGTCTCGTCCGACATGCTCGAGTGGTGTCCGAGTTATAACGACGAGGCCGTTTCGAGTGTGCCGCCCCCCGATGCAAAAAAGAGAGCCGACCATGCAGCTCTCGGGTAGCCCCTCGCTTAAAGGTGGCCAGATGTCCCCTCCCCGTCGTCGCAGGGAGGTCTCCCCATCCTCCCCGTCGGAGATTCCGTTCCCCTTCCACTGCAAAATAATGCCATCTCTTGTCCACTCGGGTCGCGGTCTCCCTTTTTTCCCCTCTCTCTTTTCCGAGACACCCTCCCCGTGCGTGCATGGTAAGTATTTTAGGAGCTGGAGAACTCAAAATTTACTGTCATCGGGCGGGACGGGAGATGTTTCTCGTCGCATCAACTCCATTTTTTCGGGCAGACAACAAGTTTGGGCGTCCGCACTTAGTGGGAAACTTATGTGTGGCTGGGAAGAAAAACTTAGAGAAATGAAGAATTTATCGCTCCGTTAATAAACGAATATGAAGGTTTTTCGTCGTGGTCAGTCCATTGCGATGGGTGGTATCCGCCGTGCAAGGACGGCCCTTAAGCCCCATGGTAAAAAATAAGCTTTCGGAAATGTACCAAATTGCTAATGTCATCTCAGGATCTTGTCTTCGACCGTTTTTATCCTTCAGTCATTTTTTGTCGTTCAGTGCGTAATGCTTTCAACTCGCCATTACTTTGAGGGAGAGTTAATACCAATGAGTTTACTATTTAATTATCTGAAAGTTTTTGGCCAATCGGAATGGATTCAGTATGATGCTTGAATTCTAAAAACGGGTAAATGTTTATTTTTTCGGGCCGTGTAAAAGTGTAGTGGTTGGCTAGCTGGTAGTGAATTACACAAACATTTAACGCAAAGATAGTGAAAAAATAATGAATAGATATGTGTATATATATATATATATATATATATAAACAAATGAGGAACTACTAGGGATGGTAGGTGAGGAGAGGGATTTGTTGGGAGATATCCTATGGAGGCAGGAAAAATGAATGAAAGACGTATTGAGCGGCAGTGGGATGTTGAAGAAGATTATAGAGGGGAGAATGTTAGGCAAACGAGGAGAGGGCAGGAACAGGATAGGGATGTTGGATGGGATAAAGGGGAGGAAAGAAGTACACAGTGATGAAGAGAGACCTGATGTAGAGTAGGTTGCTGAATTCGGTTTAGTTTGGAGTCGCAAAATATTTTTTTGGTAGTTGTGTCCATCCAAAAACCTACCTTAACCGGTATATTACCTAATTATTTATATGTATATATATATATATATATATATATAAATTTGTGTGCGTATACACACATATATGCATGTTTTTACTCCTCTGTGTTCGTCATTTATTTATGTTCCTATCCCTGGTCCTTATATCTATTTCCATGTGAATGAATATTTGTTCGCCGAAAGGCGGGATTTCGTGCTTGAATGTGTGTATGTATGTATGTATATATATATATTTTAATATATCTATATAAAAAAATACACACACACACACACACACACATATATATATATAATATATATATATATATATTATATATATAGATGATGCGGAAGTACTCACGAGAGCAATATAACTTTTGGACGGCACAATAGAACACAGAATAAAACAGATAACACGTAAAGGACACTCACACTGTGATGATTAAGCAGTCTGACCTGAAGAAGGCCTCGGAGTAGGCCGAAAGCTTAAATCATCTACAGTGTGTGTCCTTTTACGTGTTATCTGTTTTATTCTGTGTTCTATTGTGCCGTCCCAAAAGTTATATATATATATATATATATATATATATGTGTGTGTGTGTGTGTGTGTGTGTGCGTACATATATTCATATATGCACACACCCTCGCTGTGATTGTGGAGTATTGTGTGGATGAAGCTCGACGTGAATGGCAATGTGTGTCAATACAAAATAAAAAAACTTTTTAAATCGTTGGGTAACTATTGTTTTTTTAGGTGTCGATAT